>OY992876.1:239508739-239516239 GCA_963921405.1 Cepaea hortensis
CCCGTGTTTAGATCTTGTTCATCTGTCCGGATCCATCCTATTTCGCACAATCCCAAGATGCTAATATTATAATATTTCATTCCAGCTATACCACCTGTGCTGTGTGACCTAATTCATACATGGTTTTAACAGTCCAGCTTCCAGTCCTGGAGATGTTCCTAAGTGAAAGAAATTGAATCAGCCCCTAGGACTCCTAGCTATCCGTGACGTGTCATATCTCTTCTTAAGTGCTTCTCCTCTTGTTTGGCTGATTAATTATATTTTATTTTTGTGACTTGTTCTTAGTTGTTTGGATAACCTGGCTTAATTTTTGTAACTGATGGAGAAGCCTGCCTTAAATACAACTTTCCTTAGCAAACTCTGACATCATGCCTGATAGCGTGCAGTGTTACTGTTTGAAAACACCGCTTCTAATGGAAACATCTGGTGCACCACCGGCTCATATTTTTCTGAACAGAGTCGCACAAACATTGTGTTATTTGCCATGTTGTATGCAAACAGACTACTTAAATAGGACAGTGTCATACTGATATTGTCAATAGCTCAGATAATGGAATG
Source organism: Cepaea hortensis (assembly GCA_963921405.1). Taxonomy (NCBI): domain Eukaryota; kingdom Metazoa; phylum Mollusca; class Gastropoda; order Stylommatophora; family Helicidae; genus Cepaea; species Cepaea hortensis. The sequence continues at coordinate 239,509,298 of OY992876.1, forward strand.
TGTAATATGTCATTCTACTGTTGACAGCTGTGTCTATATGCCTTAGTCTGTAATAGTGATTGCAAATGTTTCAATGGTAGTAGGCGTTCAAAGAATAGACGTTGTTGCTTTTCGTTTTTCTGGTAATAGTAGTAGTAGTAGTAGTAGTAGTAGTAGTAGTAGTAGTAGTAGTAGTAGTAGTAGTAGTATTAGTAGTAGTAGTAGTAGTAGTAGTAGTAGTAGTAGTAGTAGTAGTAGTAGTAGTATTTTTTTCGCATATCTTTTACAGGACATCGCTGTCAACATCAGCATCTTTCAGCTGATTGTTGATTTATTGGCAAGATTACGGTCAGTAGTTTGCCATTGCTTTCTGAGCGACCGGCTCACATACCCCATAAGTTACCGACGCTAAGAAAACCGCTACCGATTCTCGCGCACGTCACGTTACTCACGAGAGTGTGCGGGATTACGGAGAAAGTAGTGTAAGCCCTATACCAGGGAGACCGGCTAGTAGTAGCAGTAGTAATAGTGATAATGGTGGTAGTGATGGTGGTGGTGGTAGCAGTAGTAGTATTAGTAGTAGTAATAAACATTTTAATATTTAGAGTACTATTAGTAATAGTAGTAGTTGTAGTATTAGTAGTAATAGCAGTAATAGTAGTAATAGTAGTAGTAGTAGTAGTAGTAGTAGTAGTAGTAGTAGTAGTAGTAGTAGTAGTAGTAGTAGTAGTAGTAACAGCAATCTTAGAGACTACAGATTTTGCAACAGCAACAGTGGTCTTACAAACTTTCTTGTTGTTCGAATAGTAGTAGTAGTAGTAGTAGTAGTAGTAGTAGTAGTAGTAGTAGTAGTAGTAGTGACAGCAGCAGTAGCAGCAGCAGCAGCAGCAGCAGCAGCAGCAGTGGTAGTATGTTCATAGTAGTGAGAAAACAAAGCCAACAGTAAATATTCGAACCCAATCTTCTAGCAACGTCAGTGTTATTCTACTGAAAACAGCCGGTGCAACATCGCCACACATTAATTTCTATGAATATCTTCACGCAAAATAATTGTATTAACAGATGCGTTGTCCAGGAACACAAAATCCATCCAGGTCAATTTGATACTGATATCATCAACACATCCACTAATGAAGCTTCTGCCAACAATTATTAATGATTCAGTTCAAAGTTCAAAAGTGATCGTTAGCACGAGCCAACACGTTCTATCACTTTGATCATTTGGTTCAAAGGTCGTGCTGTTAGGGGGGGGGGGGGGGGGGAGGGGGGCGCACGCTCGCTTTAACTCAAGCGTAGTCTATGCACACTACTTGGATATCCCTTACAGGACGTTGCAGTCAACAGCAGCAGTTTTCAGCTGCTGTTGATGTACTAGGCAAATTTTACGTTCAGTAGTTTGCCATTGCTTTCTGAACGACCAGCTCACATACCCCCGTAAGTTACCAGCGCGGCGCGAACGGCTGCCGATTCTCACAGCTGTTGTTTTCCCCACGTGGATAAACGGGATTATGAACACTGTCGTTAACGCCTTGGCCAGGAAGCCCGGCAATGGATTAGCTTTCCCTATTAACAGTGTCCGTCGCCATCAGGTGAACCCACTCCCACTTCAGATGTACTTGTAATTTACGTCCCCGAGTCAGGGACGAAAAGTCAACATGTTTAGTCCAACTGTCCAGTGTAGGGGTTGAACCTTCTACCTCGGCATCAGAACATCGGATGTTTAAAATCACGCGTTCTTATCCATTCAGCCGTGCTGGCCTATAAAGGTCGTGTAATGTGCAGAAAAACGAAATGGATGCCGGATCGAGTGGAGAAATGTATGTGTCATTGTTTTCGCTTGTATGAAGATATCACGAAGATAAACAAGTGAAACACGACAGATTTATAGAAATGATGGTTAAGTGTCAATATGAAAGGAACGTTTCATGACAAAGCGGGCATCACGTAATCTGACGCGTGATCGCGACCAAAGCCAGGTTTATCGCGATGTCACACGTCAATAAATGTCATTGTGTTCTTCGCGGATGAATCACCTTGGTATAGGGGTTACAGGAGGGTGCGGAGGCGGTTGTATTAGGGGGCAAGTGGTAGTGTCGGTAGTAGATATAGTGGCGTTCGAGAACTATAGTGCGTTTATTTTTGTCTGCCCCAATATAAAATTCCATATCTCAGTAACCAACTGAAGGAAAATGATGAGATTTAGCATATAACCTTATCATTATGTCCACCCAACAAAACAATTTTTGTTCTGGAGATTTTACAACATATTTCAAAGTTTGTTTATATGCGGTATATAATTTATGAGTCAGAGATGTAGTTCATAATTTTAAATGTATTACAACGTAGCCAGACAATCAGCGTTCAATGTTGAATATTTTAAATTTTTCACGGGATTGACCTTATGCCAGGAACCCCGCGCAGTTTAAACTGGGACTGTTCAGAGGTGTTGTCAAACTGTGGGTTATTTGATGAAACCTGATTATTATTATTTTTGTTTAAATCTTAAAACTTATCGCTAACATTGAAATGTGTGAATATTTTTCAATGGGATTTAATGCGAAATTGTGTATACACTTCAAAGCATCGCTATGAAGTTGTACACATATTTTTGTATAGAAGTTGATTGCATGAAACTGTTTTATACTATTACAAATTCCGAAAAAAAGAACAGTGCATGCATTGGGTTTGAGTAAACGGTCATTTCGTCGATGGGTGCAAGAATCTGGAATTAAACCACCACGCAATAACCACACGGTAAGTAGAAAGGTTATTGTAGACAGCTTTGACTTTAAAATGATTTTAAAAGACGCTTAAAAGTCGACAGGGTCGACTTCATTGCACCGGGTTATTTCCCATATGCTCGGTCTCTTTCCGCAGCGCGGAAAGCATCGCACAAAGCACGAACTCCGCAGCTCTAGCGACGACCCACAGAAGTCTTCGAAAAATTTAACTCGTGAACCGAAGGATGTGGCCCGAAATCGAACCCACAACCTTTGGAGTCCGAGTCAAAAGGTTTGACCACTTCGCCACGGAGTCTCCTAAAATTATAAAATTTTTGGATTTGATATCCAGGATTATCCAGCATTATAAAAATGCTGGATGCCAAAGAAACAGTGACTCTAAGAAAACTTAGGGTTTGGTTCAGAAAGAACAATAACATAGAGCTATCCAAAACAACTTTGTAAAAAAGTATAAGGACATTATCTTCACTTTTAGAAAGTACAAGAGAGGTAGAAATATTCTTTGCGAGCAACCGCATTTAGGAGCCATGAGAAGCAGATACCTACGTGAAATAAGGGAAATGCTCAAAGAAAATTATGGCATAGTGTATATGGATGAAATGTGGATCAATGCGCACCACACAAGTGATAAGGAATGGCAATCAGTGGATGGACAGATAAAACGATATGTGCCCAGTAGTATAGGACAGCGGTTATCGGGGTAGGGGTATCCCCTATCAAAGGAGATGTAAGACGCCTCCTTTCCTCCGTTAGTCTACGGGACACCCTTGGGCAAGGTGGAGTACCCGTTTAGCCCCCCGATCAGGGTTACGTGAAGCCATGGAAGCAGGTGGTGGATGGAGTGTGAGAGCAGCCGACAGATTGTTGTTGGTTATGGTCTTGCACTCTGCGGCGATAGGCAGATGATCTCATCAGTAGAGACAATGGCTATGGCCACCGACTAGTACAGTCACTGCCCAGAAGGAAAGCAACGGCAAACTACCTTCTGCAAAACTTGCCAAGAAACCATAACAACCATGAAAGAAAACATAATAAGAAAGAGATCTGGTGGCGAGACCCCCAGGCCAGGCAGATCAGATAACACTGGGGAAGAGTGTGACGCAGGGACCAGTACTAGTAATCGTGATGACGGAGTTAATCCTGACTGTGTTACCAAGGAAATTCCCTGTGTCAGACTAAGAAAAAGAGTGAGAATGGCAACGTGGAATGTGAGAAGTTTGTATGAGGGAAAGCTTAAAGTAGTGTGTGATGAGATTGAGAGGTTAAACATTCACATTTTAGGAATTAGTGAACATCGCTGGAGCGGCAAGGGACATTTCACAACTGAAAATGGAAGTATTTTCATTTATTCTGGTAGAGATGGAGGCCAGAGTGGAGTGGCATTTTGTTTAGATAAGACAACTGCAAAAGCTTTAATGGGATATAATCCAGTTAGTGATAGAATCCTCACTATTAGACTTAAAGGCCGTCCAAAAAACACAACTCTCATACAGATATATGCACCTACTTCAACAGCAGAGGAGGACGAAATTGAAGATTTTTACAACACACTACAAGACACATTAAATAAGATTGGTCATAATGATATAGCAATAATAATGGGAGATTTTAATGCTAAAGTAGGTGCAGGAAGAGCTGAAAATGAGAGACACATTTTAGGAAAATTTGGATTAGGAAATAGAAATGATGCAGGTGACAAATTAATTGAATTTTGCACAGAAAATGAGTTAACGATAGCCAACACACTTTTTAAACAACATCCAAGAAGACTCTTCACATGGAAGTCTCCAGACAGTTTTACCAAAAATCAGATAGATTATATTTTAATACAAAGAAGATGGAGATCAAGCATAACATCTGCAAAAACCCTACGTAGTGCAGACTGTGATACAGATCATCAGTTATTAGAAGCAGATCTGAAATTAAAACTCAAAAAGCTTACCCGAGGACCAAGGCCACTTCGTTTTGATCTCACACAAATACCGGACGCATACAACATAGAAGTTAGGAATCGCTTTCGGGTCTTGATGTCTGTACAAGAAGAAATGACACCTGATGAACTGGCAGTACAAGCTAGAGATATCTTGATAACTGCAGCCAAAGATTTCATTCCGACCAAGAAAACGCAACGTAAGCCATGGATTACATCAGACACGTTAGAATTAATAAAACAACGAAGGGAGCTGAAACAGAAAGGAGATGAATCCGATAGCAGGATGAAGTATAAATCTTTAACTCGAGAAATAAGAAAGAACACAAAAAAGGACAAAAATCAATATATACAAGATAGCTGTACCAGAATAGAGCAATATCATAAGGCTGGAAGAGATTATGAAATGTTCAAGGAAATGAAGTTATTGACAAGAAATGTTCAACCTCAATTGAATGTTATCTGTGACAAGATGGGAAATACCTTAACAGAATCTAGACAAATTCTAGATAGATGGCAGGAGTACTGCAGTGGAATGTATGATATGAGTGACAGTGAGGATATGAATGAGATACATGAGCCAATGACAGCAGAGACAGAACCTGAACCCTCATTAGATGAAATTGCTTGGGCTATAAGGAACCTGAAGAATGGAAAATCACCTGGATGTGATGAGATACCAGCTGAACTAATTAAAGCAGGAGGAGAAGAAAGCATACACATATATCATGCATTATGTACAAAGATTTGGAAATATGGTATATGGCCAAAAGATTGGAAGAGAACTATCTTCATTCCAATACCAAAAAAGGGCAACCTGAAATTATGCACCAACTATAGAACTGTTGCCCTGATAAGTCATGCAAGTAAAATTCTACTAAAAGTCATAATGCGACGACTTAGTAAGAAAATGGAAGAAGAGATTAACGTAGTTCAAGCTGGATTTAGACAAGGAAGAGGAACAAGAGATCACATATTCAACATGCGTTTAATAATAGAGAAGTGCAGAGAATTTAATTTAAACCTATTCTCATGTTTTGTGGATTATTCAAAGGCATTTGACTGTGTTACAGCATCAGAAACTTTGGGAAATCATGGGGAATATGGGCTTTCCTTCACATGTAGTACATCTCATAAAAATGCTATATCTAGACCAACAAGCAGCAGTTAGAATAGATGGCGAGACATCAGATTGGTTTGACATCAAGCAAGGAGTCCGTCAGGGCTGCGTGCTGTCACCCTATTTGTTTAACCTGTATGCCGAAAATATAATGAGAAATGTAAGAGATGATATAAACAGGGAGCCATATGATGCCCTAAATATCGGCGGTCATGACATACCAGAGATTCGATATGCTGATGATACAGTATTACTATCCACAACACAGAATGGCATAGAAAACCTAATAGCCTCAACACAATTGAATAGTGAAAATCACAACTTATATCTTAACATAGCAAAAACTAAGATAATGCATACAGATAAAACTACTATGGAGAAAGAAATATACATTAATGGGAGAAAATTGGAGGTGGTGGAAAATTTTGAATATCTTGGGTCATTGATTACGAATAATGGTGACACAATGAAAGAAATAAAACGGCGACTATCCATTGCTCTTCAAAGACTAAAACAGATGAATAAATTATGGTGTGGGACAGACAGAACTACAAAAATTAGATTTTTAAGAGCATGCATCTTTCCCATTGCAACATACGCCTGTGAGACATGGACACTTACTAAACAAGCTGAACAGCGCATACATGCCTTTGAATATAAATGTTATAGACGAGTTCTAAGAATATCTTGGGTAAAGAAAAGAACAAATGCATCCATACTTCAAGAGTTGAATATTGAGGAGGGATGGCTATTAAAGACGATAAAACAAAGAAAATTGAAGTATTTTGGTCCCTTGAAACGTCACGACAGTTTGGAGAGAACAATAATGGAAGGGTATATGCCTGGGAAGAGAGGAAGAGGAAGGCCAAAGAGAAGATGGGTGCAGGATGTGGCGGATGATCTCCAGATGGGTGTATCAGACGCGGGACATCTTGCTTGTGATCGAGAAGTTTTCCGGAGGGTTGTTATGGGAGCGAGGTTCTGTAAAGGACATGCTACTGAATGAATGAGTATAGGACAGCTTTTGGTCATGGCTCATGCTGGTAATACGCATAATGGCTTACAACAGAATGCTGGGTTCGTGTTCGTATCAAAGCATACAGACAATAAGGATTATCAAAATAAGATGAATGGTTAGCTATTTAGAGATTGGCTCGAGAATACTGTGCTTC
>OY992876.1:239518739-239521239 GCA_963921405.1 Cepaea hortensis
CGTGTTCTGTAATAAAACATTTAAAACACAAAACCGAAAAATGGTGTTAATCGCTGTGCTGTCTACGAACACAAATTGCATCTACGACAATTTGATATTGATATTGTCAACGCATCCACTAATGGAACTTTGCTAACATCTATCGGGGCTGTCAAACCCACACTTTGATAACCTTAAAGGTGAGAGTCAACAGAGGCCCAGACATTATGTCGCTTTAATCATTTGGTTTAAAGGTCGTGTGATGTGTAGAAACAAAACAAATTCAACATAGAAGTACAGAACAGATTTGAAATATTGTCTGATCTAGAGATCCTATTCCAGGATGTGGATGATCAATGGGAAATGTTAAAGAATTCAATCAATATGGCTGCAGAAACAACTATTCCAAAATTAAAGAAGGTGGGTCGTAAGAAAAGGATGACTGAGGAAATTTTACACTTAATGGAAACAAGAAGACTCAACAAAAATAATCCTGCCAAATATGAAGAAATTCACAGACAAGTCAGAATATTATGTAGGAAGGCAAAAGAATCATGGCTTGAGGAAAAGTGCTTAGAAATTGAAAAACAACACAACAGTCAAAATACCAAATTAGTGCACAAAAGGATTCAGGAACTTACTAATAAAAGAACAAGTACATCAACAGGCTGTCTAAGAACTAAAGATGGCAAAATCATAATAGAAAAAGATCAGATTCTACATGTATGGACAGATTATGTGAAAGACCTGTATAATGATAACAGAGAGGAACAGTATGCTATTAGATTTAATAATGAAGGACCAGCAATTTTAAAGATGGAGGTTCAAAATGTTCTTAAGCATATGAAAGCTGGCAAGGCCCCCGGTGCAGATAACATCACAACAGAAATGATTAAAGCTTTAGAAGAATTTGGACTAGAGCAAGTCACTAGACTGCTGAACACATTATATGATACTGGAGATATACCTTCTGAATTATGTAATTCTGTATTTATTGCAATCCCAAAGAAATCAGGAACCTTAGAATGTGATCAACATAGAACAATTAGTATAATGAGTCACATCACAAAGATTTTGTTACGAATTATCATGCAAAGAGTGAGGAAGAAAATACAACCTGAAATAGGGGAAGAACAATGTGGTTTTGTAGAAGGAAAGGGTACAGTAAATGCTGTGTATATGCTGCGAACAGTTATTGAACGTGCTTTAGAAGTAAACAAGGATATACATCTTTGCTTTATTGACTACACAAAGGCTTTTGATAGAGTAAGACATGTCAACATTGTGGATATGCTGGCAGATCTACAAATTGATGGGAAAGACATTAGACTTATAAAAAACATATATTGGAAACAACAAGCTGCCATAAGAATTGATAATGAAGTAGGACAATACCAACCTATTAAGAGAGGTGTTAGGCAGGGATGTGTAATGTCTCCAGATCTTTTTTCCTTATACAGTGAAAATATTTTCAGAAATGTAGAAGACCTAAATGGAATCAGCATTGGAGGACGAAACATAAATAACATTAGATATGCAGATGATACAGTATTGATTGCAGACAATGCACAGGATCTGCAACAATTAATAGACGCTGTGGTTGTACACAGTGAGCAGCTGGGGTTGGAATTAAATTGTAGGAAGACACAGGTTATGGTCGTCACTAGGAAGAACGAAGTACCACAATGTAATATACAAGTAAATGGGAATATTCTTCAGCAAGTGAATCGGTTCAATTATCTCGGAACAGTCATAACATCTGATGGCAGATGCCTTGAAGAGATTAGAACAAGAATCGCCATTGCGAAGGTAGCCTTTAGCAAGATGAAAAACATTCTGACCAATAAAATGATGTCAATTGAAACGAGAAAAAGAGTGTTGAGGGGATACATAGAGCCTGTTCTTTTGTATGGATGTGAAACTTGGACAATGTGCAGTCAAGCTGAAAAACATCTGATGGCTGCAGAAATGTGGTTTCTGAGGAAAATGCAAAGAATACCATGGACAGATAGAAAAACCAATGACCAAGTACTACAAGAGACAAATGAAAATCGTAGATTGATTAGAGAAATTAGACGTAGACAGTCAAAATTTTTTGGTGGACATGTTATGAGAAGAAATGGACTGGAGAACTTGGTGACAGCTGGCAAGATCGAGGGGAACAGACCAAGAGGAAGACCGAGAGGAAAATACCTGGATGGCTTGGCCACATGGCATGGACGAGACAGGAACACTGAGCTGATCCACGACTCTGGTGATCGAGTGAAATGGCGAATCATGACCGCCCACGCTTTCCGGCATGGCACATGATTGATTGATTGATGTGTAGAACAAAAATGAGTACCGGATCGAGTGGAGAATTGTGTCGTGTCCTTTGTTTTAGTAGTGTTAATTCACGCTTGTTTGGAGAGATTAAAAAGATAAACAAGTGAGACACGAACAATTATTTTAGAATTGGCGTTGTAGTGTCAACTGGTGCGTAGCCGGTCTCCTTGGCCAATGAGTTAACGACGTTGTAGGT
>OY992876.1:239526239-239548739 GCA_963921405.1 Cepaea hortensis
CCGGGTTTATCGCTTTGTCACACGTCAATAAATATGTCATTGTGGTCTACCGGGATGAATAATTTGGTATATGGTTTACGGCAGGGTGCCATATGCGGTTATATTAGGTTAAGAGGTCGTGTCAGTAGTAGATATTGCGGAATTCGAGGAAAGACTGTTGTATGCGTTCTTATAGTAATAATTATAGTAGGTTTAGTAGTTCTAGTTGTTGAAGTGTTAGCAGCAGTAAACGTAGTAGCAGTAGTTGTTCTAGCAGCAATAGTTGAAATAAGTAGTTGTAGTAAGTAGTTGTAGTAAGCACTTGTAGAAAGTAGTTGTAGTAAGCAGTTGAAGAAAGTAGTTGTAGTAAGTAGTTGAAGTAAGTAGTTGCAGTAAGTAGTTGTAGTAAATAATTATAGTAGGTAGTTGTAGTAAGTTATTGAAAAGTAAGTAGTTGTGGTAAGTAGTTGTGGTAATAGTTGTAGTAAGTAGTTAGTAGTTGTAAGTAGTTGTAGTAAGTAGTTGTAGTAAGTAGATGCATTAAGTAGCTGTAGTAAGTAGTTGTAGTAAGTTGTTAGTAGTAGTAGTAGTAGTAGTAGTAGTAGTAGTAGTAGTAGTAGTAGTAGTAGAAGTAGTAGTAGTAGTAGTAGTAGTAGCAGCAGCAGCACCGCAGCAGCAGCAGCAATGAGAAAACAATGCCAGCCGACTGTATCCTCAAACGACATCAACGTTCTTCTAATGAAAAGGTCCATTGCAATATTGCCAGACATTTCTTCTATGAATAGCTTCACACAAAAATTGTGTTAATAGCATAGTTGTTGTCAAACACACATTTCATCTAGGACAATATGATATTGATATCATCAACACATCCAGTAGTGGAACTGTGCTAATAACTATCGGGGCTGTCACACCCACAATCTGATAAGTTCAAAGGTGATTGTCAGTACCGGAATACACATTCTATCACTGTGATCATTTGGTTGAAAGGTTGTGTAATGTTTTTTATTGTCACAGAAAACGAAAGCTAGATAGTGTGGAGAATTTTGTTTTGTCTTTTGTTTTAGGAGTGTTTGTTTTCGCTTGTTCAAAGAGATGACACAGAGAAACAAGTGAAGCATGAAAGATCTATAGAAACAACGGGGCAGTGTCAACATAAATGGAATGTTTCGTGACAAACAGCCATCACATAAACTCTAGTCTCCACTTTATCTTCGTACATGTATGAGCGTAAAAACAATACATGTCTGTTTATTTATGACCTATCAAATAATCAGACACGTGATAGTGACCAAAGCCAGGTTCAATGGCTATGTCACACTCCATAAATATGTCATAGTGGTCTTCGGGGAGGAATAACCTGGATTAGGGATTACAGCAGGCAGCGGTAGAGGCTATACTAGGTCCAGTCATTAATAATGTACAGCGATACTTGATGAACAGTTGTAGTAATAGCGAAAGTAATCGTAGTAGTAGTAATATTAATAGTACTTGTTGTAGTACTAATAATGATGTTGTTGGGATTGATTACTGCTAATGTTACGATTACTAATACTACTACACCAACTACTACTACCACTACTACTACAACAACAACTACTACTACTACTACTACTACTACTACTACTACTACTACTACTACTACTACTACTACTACTACTACTACTACTACTACTACTACTACTACTACTACTACTACTAGTAGTAATAGTAGTAGTAGTAGTAGTAGTAGTAGTAGTAGTATTACTAGTAGTAGGAGTAGTAGTAGTAGGAGTAGTTGTAGCAGTAGTACTGTAGCCGAGGGAGAAAAGACACAAGAGGGAAACTGATGTTTCCTTTGTTACGGTGGTAAGAGGTAGAGAGTAACTCTGACCTCGTTATGGCCAAAGAAGAAAAGAAGTAAAAAAGAGAGAGAGAGAACCTCACACCGCCCTCAACTGACAAAAAATATTATAGTAATTAGGTAAGAATATACGAGATCTTGGGCAGGTGCCTCAACTCTGGACAATAACTGTCATACTTGAGGTCCAGACAATGAATTAAGGTGTTAGACTGTGGTAGAAATAGTGGTTGTAAAAACTAAAAGGGACTAAACAAACAAATCACGCACAGTACAAAATTAGCTCTTTATTATCAGTTACTACAACCTTGGTAACAATTTGTGTTCAAACACATTGAATACTACATTCAATAACAGATACAACAGACAACTGCATATATCAAACATCAACCAAGGGTGGCCCCTATTCAGCCACCAGAACTTAAGACAACATGGTACACAAAGTACCACAACACAGGTGCTCCAAACAGTAGCTTATTAGAATGACACAATAAAGGACTTTGACACAGACAACAATAAGATACTATGAAAACATAAGTTACACAACATAAATCTTAAGATGCGACATAAACAACAGAGTTGTGACACAATTTACTACCCCGCCATAAGCCCAGGCCTGCTGACACTAACTAGTCAGCCGCTCGGCTTTCTCCTATGACATAGGTTGACCACAGATCAGATCAGCTCAGGGAATTGTTCCCAAATCTGACAACAACAGAACATCACTTTTTTTTTTACTATCAACAAGCTGAAACAGAGCACACTGTCCACATCTCTCATCAGCATGAACCAAGCTGTCTGACTGCTAACACAAAAACTTGCTTCCCCTCTCTTTGTTTTACTATAGTTCCGGCAGTTGCCAGAGTCAAACTGCTTCAACAGGCCAAACCAAGGTGCATGAATTTGGCGTGGTGACAGTACTATTACTACTACTAGTAGTAATAATAGTACTACTAGTAGTAGTAATAGCCGTCGTAGTAGTGGTAGCGGTAGCCGTAGCTGTAGCCGTAGCCGTAGCAGTAGCAGGAGCAGCAGCAGTAGTAGTATTAGTAGTAGCAGCAGCAGCAGCAGCAGCAGCAGCAGCGGCAGCAGCAGCAGCAGTAGTAGTAGTAGTAGTAGTAGTAGTAGTAGTAGTAGTAGTAGTAGTAGTAGTAGTAGTAGTAGTAGTAGTAGTAGTAGTAGTAGTAGTAGTAGTAGTAGTAGTAGCATTATTAGCAGCAGAAGAAGCAGCAGCAGCAGCAGCAGCAGAAGTAGAATATGATTAAAACACTGGGCGGAGCTGCGGTAAAACTGTGAAAATGTAAACAATATAAAATGACACAAAGTTGTGCAGCTATACATAACAGATTTACGACACATACAGGACGTTGCGGCGATTAGCCTTCACCAGCAAACAAACACATTCACAAACACAACATATAGTTAAGGAGATCTCCTGTGACTACATCAAAAGGTGACGACTGGACGAGACGAACAAAATGATGAAAAATGAAAGCAATGAAGATAAAATGAGAATTGGAAAAAATGTTCATACTTACCTCACAATTCCGGGTTACACACAGATCGTAAAATGTAAAAGGCAAAATCTTAACCATGAATTACACCACGAATCAATACATGCGAACTTTCCATGGTACCAAATAGGCCATCGGCCTGATCAATACGGATGTCGGGTATTGATTTTGAAAGTTGTAGTCAAGGTTTTGCTATCTACGCTTTTGATCTGACTACGAGCATATTTGACGGGGAGCAGTTTGAATTGCCGAAATATGGATCACTGTCACTAGAACTTAAGTTTGCTGTTATAACGGATGCTCCTTTACAAGTCATCGTATACGCAGAACCTGACTCGGTCCGAGTAGTTTCCAAGACGAGACAAGTGCCAATAGATTACGTTGCGTAATGGATACCCATCAACTGAGTTAATTATTCATGCCTGACATGTTTGTTCCACGCCTTCCGCTAGTCAGTGTGTGCGCTAGGGACTAGCTGCCTAGACACATTGATAGAACACAACCGGCCGCTTTGATCGTCAATACTGCACCAGTGCTTTCACTGTGTCACATTGTATCGCCTTGTATTTCGATGGCCTAGGTCAATTTGAATATTATGATTCATTTGGTTTGCCGCCATTACACGCCGACATTATCCGTTTTATACGGCGTAACTCGGACAAACCACCAATGTATATCACCCGTATGTTACAAGACATTAATAACGCCACTTGTGGTATGTACGCCTTGTATTTCTCGGTGATTAAATGCCGCTGCACGAGTATGCCACGTATGCTGCAACCGTGTGGACACAGACAACACGTGAACAACCATCTCGTGTTTCGATTGGTTACCCAGTGGTTAAAAAAGACAAGTCCAGACATGTTTAACACCACTCTATAAACTTATCCATATATAATGAGACGAACTGTCCACACTAGATTTTCGTGTATACGACGATCAAGATTTCTATAGCCAACTAGATATCCATGTCGAGATTTGCCGATATGCCCAGACATCTAGCCAACGGATTGAAAGCGGTGACAGTTGCTCAAGACAGAGGAACGATGACACTTAATCTACGCCAGTATTTTGGCGAGTCTGAGATGAAATACCCTTCCAAGGTGGGGATTACACTCGCGAGAGCAGAATTTGAATCTCTCCTATCGATGAAGTATGACATTCTAGCTGATTTCGATAAGTAACTTATGGTTTCCAACCACTCGATCTGTCTGGTAGAGATCAATCTACCTATAAGAAAGACTAGTTTACATTTACCGACAGTCAAGACATGCCTCTGAAAGATAAGACATCCTTCTACAATAATCAAGTCCCTCTGATCCCTTTGGGTCGTAAACGGAACCATTTTTAAATATAACCGAATTGGTGTTGCATACCAATAAAATTCACGTGAAGATGTTACTTTTTTGTTTGTTTTATTTAATTACATGTTCGCTGTTGTTAGATTTAGAAAGCAGCTTGATTATATCCTGATTAGCAGACGGCTTAGATTAATATTGTCTTTTTTGTTCCATTATGCCCATGTCTCTGTACTTGCGTGTTTGTATATTTGTTCTTGTGTGATATTGTACATGTGTGTGGTGTGTGTCTTTGTTCTTGTGATGTCTCTGTATTTGTGTGTGTGTGTGTGTGTGTGTGGTTGCATTTGTTCTTGTCTGTATGTGTGTGAATTGATGTTTGTGAATTTGTCTCTGTTCCAGTGTGTGTGTGTGTGTGTGTGTGTGTGTGTGTGTGTGTGTGTGTGTGTGTGTGTTTATATGCCTTTGTTCTTGTGATGTCTCTGTACTTGGCTGTATGTGTATGCCTTTGTGTTTGTGTATATGTCTCTGTTCCAGTGTGTGTGCCTTTGTTCTTGTGATGTCTCTGTACTTTGCTGTATGTGTTTGCCTTTGTGTTTGTATATTTGTCTCTGTTCATGTCTCTCCGACAAGAAAAGGCAAGAAGAGGACAAAGACATGAAAATAACGAAAAACAAAACCACTAAAAAACTAACAAACAAAACCTTGGTTTCAATATTCTTTTTTATTTTATCACCCCCCCCCCCCCAAAAAAAAAATGGGTGGGTGTTAACTTGAGTAGTGTCCACAACAAATTCAACCAAATAGTTTAGTGTCATCAACATATGACAGTCATTAAAATCACTCAGCGAGTACAAATCATAATCAATGATATAAATATTTAGAGAAAAAAGAATATAACATTCAAAGAGAACACAATGTGATGAATATTTGTATATTACATATAATATCGACCATCTTGTTTACACTTTTATAATTTTAATTGAACATATTATACATATTATATTTGACCAATACGACAATAAAAAAGAGCAAAAGTTATATTATAAATTTTGTTGTGTGAATCACGTTGTAGTGTGTCGCCGGCTTGATTTTGCGTAATGCATGTTGGTATGTCACCTAGGCATAAACCTATCGGGAACTCAGAGATATGAAGAGGTAACAACATATGGTAGCTACTGTCTCTATTGCATAATTGGTGTCTGGACATTTTTGTACAGAGTAGGTAGGCATGTCATATTCGTGTACTGTTTTAAACAATTGTCAAAGTCGTGTCTATTATTGATTAGAGAGGAAATTCTATAACAGAACTGTTGTTAATAAAAAAGCGTGATATAATCTAAGGTTGTGCGTTTCTCTATGTCTTAGCACTAAGTGATGGCTAAAGTTAACCTTGAACCTAGAAATCGTATACAATGGAGCTGACCAGTTGAAAGGATGTTGTGTCTCTGGGCTAATATTGAATGTGTTTGTCGATAAATGTATGCTAATCTTGTGATGTGTCCTAGCTTGCCAATTTTCCCTATATGTTTGTTGAATATCGTTTGGAAGGTTGTGTTTTGTCTCTGGTTCCCCTGCTGCTAAGATGTCGGCTTCCTCATCTATGAGTTGGTGAAGAATAGTCTCGTCTGGCTGTGTCTGACTTTTAGCTATGCTTGCTTCAGTTGGCGCTTTCCTCTGGTGTTATAGTGATGGTGTCGTCGACGTTGATGTTGTAAATGCAGTTATGGCATTTAAATTCTGGTGTAGTGGTATTCATAGGTGTCTAGTGATGTGTTCATATGAACAGTTGTAGAGTGTCTTTTCTTTTAAAAAGCTGTCCACAGATATGACACCAGTGTACTTGATCCATATGGCTGTGAATGGCCTAATTGTGGCGGGTGATAAGATTAGACAATGTGAAGGATTTGTCACAAGTAGGACACACGAACACAGATTTTACTAGTACTGGTCATATTGATAGAACATAACGTAGTGGTATGTGCTGCTAATGTCGTCCATGGGGGTGTTATTACCACAATGTCTGATAAATTCAAAACTGTATTGTTCTCGATTATGTACTGTCAAGTTTTACAAATCTTTGAGCCAAGCACTGACGAAAGTTCCACACTATCATCTTTTTAAAAGCGCAAAAGTTCTGGTGTAAGCACAAGCAATATATTTGTCGCGATGACTGAATGCCATCGACGAAAATATAATGAATATCCAACACAAGCTGTTTGTGACGGTGTATTTAGCACTGGTCTCAATACAACAATATATGTTTCACTGTTTATCAAAGTTCAGATGCCGACATCACCTGTGACATAAAATGTCGAAGAACAGTTGAGAATGGTTTCACAGATATAAATTGTTCTGCACAAACAACGATAAGCATGCACTGTTATATTAGCACTGTTTAGTAACGGTCCAATGATACTGTTTGTCACACAACCATGTTTTACAAATAACTCTGTGGCGAAGTTGTCGGTTCACAAGGTCAGCAACAGGAAACGCCTATTTACCTCCATGTACATATTTGTTGTACCACGAACGGCTGTCAAAAAGTAACTGCTCACAAACGACGCCTTCTATTCATACACTGTCTGCATTGTACCCACGACACTACATTGCTGACGTAGCGTATTGTAGACAATGCATTAAAAAATGTGCTGAGTTGACTTTTGCACGCGGTACCACCGGGCTGACATGGCGTTTAGTAGACAACGCCTCGCTTTTTTCTCACACAACAAACAGCCACAACCACCAACCACAAGTAGACATCGCCTCTCATACGCCCACACAACCAACGTCACGTATGCTTAAACACAGAGAGAATTCCACAGCCACCAACCGCAACCACCAAACAAGTTTTAATTTTTACGGTTTTCATTTGTAACCCTATGATGATAGTGTTTACACCAATACGACCCTCTATAGATCACTAAAACCCAAAAATTACCAACAAATGATACTAAGCCATATCCATTACAACCAATAATACCACATATATTTAACTTTTAGGGTTTTCATTTGGAAACCGTATGATGATAGTGTTCAGAAGCACTTAAAGTAGTAGACGTATTAGTAGTCGTTAGATGCGTTCGCTGTTCAGACCCAAGATCCAAATCATGAACAACTGCAACGACGGGCCCTGGTGACTCATGCGGTTCGAAGCCACAAAAACGTGTACTTTGCAACATATTGTACTACTTGGGTATGATTAGGAATAATGGTAGTAAGTGTAATTATAACAGCAGTAGCAGTAATAATAATATTAATAGTAGTAGTAGTAATATTGCGGTTTCCACGGCGAAGGGATTAACGACCTTCTCCATCATCCCGTATATCCAAGTAGGGAACACAGCTACGCGGAATTCGGTAACCGATAACGTCGCGTTGGTTACTTACGCGGGTATGAAAGCAATACCAAACTACTGAGCGTAATCTTGCCAAGAACATCAACAGCAGCTAAAAAATGCTTGTGTTGACTGCAACGTCCTGTAAGGGATATGGAACTATAAAAAACAAAAAGTAGTAATATTACTAGTAGTTGTGGCTGTAGTATTATCAGTAATAGTAGTAGTAGTTGTAGTAGTAGTAGTAGTAGTAGTAGTAGTAGTAGTAGTAGTAGTAGTAGTAGTAGTAGTAGTAGTAGTAGTAGTTGTTGTTGTTGTTGTAACAGCAATCTTGTCATAGTAGCAGCTGCAACAGCAACATTGGTGCTAATCGCTGTTGTAGTTGCTCTAGTAGTAGTTTTCGATGCCTCGAAGAGATCACGAAGATACTCTGAGTGACACGTGAAAGCTGTAAAGAAGGATTATATAATGGCTACATGAAGTGGATGTTTCATAACAACGAGCCATCCAATAAGCTGATAAGTGATACCACCTACACCTGGATTTATCCATGAGTCGACCTCAGAGCCGATGTGAGTGGTGCAATAATCCTTCATCTATTGGGTATTGTATCTAGGTCAACGTACTAACCTGCGTTCCCTCGCTTATCATCTCATCTCGTCTTGTCTTGTTCCTCTTGTACCTTGCAATGTCGAGTTGAAGCATACATAGCTGCAGAGTGCTCCATTTGACAATGTTTATTTTTCCCTATGTAAATGTAACATGCACATTTGATGAATGAAAGGTGAGTGATCGAAAGGGCCGAATGTAAACGGGCCTGCGTGCCCAATTTGTTACCCTTTTAAAATAAAGTTTGTTCGTTCGTTCGTTCCATGTGTTAAGATTTCCATGGACTCTGCAATTCCCTCTGTCCATCATTTACGTAGTCGGCCTCTTCTTCTGCTTCTATTTGATCTGAACATCATTGCTTGTTGTAGTATACTGTTAGTTGGTAATCTATTCACATCTAAATCTAAATTAATTGACTTGCGGCCTTCAAATAAAATCTAGCGGTGCTGTAACCCCACTTTAGTTCTGATTTCTTCATTTCTGACCTTCTCTCTTCTTGATACATTGAGTATTCTTCTCAGGAATCTCATTTCTGTTGTGTTTTTTCATTTACCTTTTTCTGTCATTGTTCAGAGTTAGCATTGGTAGCATAGAGATGGTAGGAACATTGTGTTGTAGAGACTTCGTAACTGTTGATACACGTTTGTTCCTCGCTTATATCATACATAGAAACGCATTCTGGAAGCTCAGGTTTTATATCTTTTCCAGCTAAGTATCCTGGTTCTTTTGTTCATTGATACAATTATTTGTCGAAGCTTTCGTCATTATCTCTGAGTGTCTGTCCTTTAGTTGAGCGTGCTAATTATATTTTAGGTTCATTCAGTTTTCAGCACCAGCTCGGCAACTGTCGGCTCCCCTAAGATCGATAAGGAATGATATGATCAGATAGTATATGTGATAAACTCATCACTTCGCATGATAGAGCCGGCTTCATATTCTTGTTATAATGATGATGCACAATAGACTGTTAATTGATTGGTTGATTTATTTCCTGGTTCCATAGTACTTTAAACTAATTTATAGGGCGCAAATATATATATATATATATATATATATATATATATATATATATATATATATATATATATATATATATATATATATATATATATATATATAATATTAACGTAGGAAAGGCATTGCGGTCATTAACATTCTAACTTCTTCAGGTGTCTCCCTAAACAAAACATACGAGGAGGCTTCTATTGAAAACCTTAAAAATGGAAATTACAATATACAAGCCAGTGTCTTTTAACCAGTCAATATTGTTTTTTAAGAACGTCGAGAATGTTCAGCGTGTGACATCACGGTGCATTCGAACTGGTGCAGATGAACTACCACAGCCACCAGCGCAGCAATGTTGAAATTCACTAAGGGCATTATACTTACTTAGAGGCTAATAACTACTCAACAATTGATTCTTCAGCTGTCAGTCAGCAATTGTAGCGCAAATTTAGTTATAAACACTCTCGGATTTTCTTAGTTTTGCGCAAAATGCGTTCCTTGAAGTATCACAAATGACCACCGATTGCAGAGGAAGGCAAATTTTTTTTCTGAATTTTTGGAGCGTTTCATTGCTGATGGAGACAACTTTTTGGCTAAGATCATTAATGTGATGAAACCTCGGCACATCATTTTGAACATGAGACAAAAAGACAATAAATGGGATATCCTCAACCGCAATCACAACGAAGAAAGAAATTCAAAACAATTCCGTCAGCTGGAAAGGTCATAATATAACTGTCTGTTGGGACATTGATGGTGTGAATTCTTGTGAATGTTATGCCAAGAGCAGGGGCAATAAATTCGCAAGCTTACATTAAGACATTGACAATACTCAACGTTTCAGCAGAGTTCGGCTGCACAAGATTTCAGCAGACTTGCTTCTCCTTCACGACAATGCTCGCCCTCACACAAGTCTGTCAACTCGAGGAGCAATCACCAAAATAATTTAGAGTGTACAACCCCATCCAGGCTATAGCCCCGATTTGGAACCCTCTGATTTTCATCTATTCGGTCCACATAAAGTTGCACTCCGTGAGACGAGGTTTGAAGATGATGAAGGAGTGATTCATGCAGCGAAGAAATGGCTACATGATCAAGACAAAATATGGTTCTGGTAAGGAATATACTTGTTTCGCGCTGGCATAAAGCCGTACAGGTTGATAGGGATTATTTCGAATAATACCGATGTTTACATGACATATTCATGTATAAATAATAAATGTCCTTTACAGGACATAGCTGTCAACATCAGCATCTTTCAGCTGTATGTTGATTTCTGGGCAAGATTACGCTCAGTAGTTTATATCCATGTATATTGTGTGTAAAATGCATGCTTTTTATATAAATAGCTCATGTGAAAAAACGATGTGGTGCATTACGTCTGCTTCTGCCACTTTTATTGTTGATCGTTCCAGTTATCACTGTTTCCTATTGCACCGCTGTTCATTATGTGACTAAATCACATGGTTTATCTCTTTCAGAGCAAGTAGTACCGTCTACAGTCATGCGGTAGTTCAGTCACATCTTGACTAAGACATGACTTATATATGTATATAATAAGCAATGAACTCAGTGCTTAGTCAGTGCAGAATACATTAAGTCAACACGACGAACAAACAAACAGCCTGTCTCAACCAATGGAGACGCGTTTATTGCATGGTTCATCATCATCATCCAGTGCCCTGCCGGCGGGCGTGGCCGATTATGCCTCCCCACAAATTGCGATCTCCGACGGCATGGTTCAATTCGTGCGTTGACTCCCTTCCGTGCCATGACACAAGACTGTCAAGAATCTTCTTCCGCTGTCTTCCTCTATCTCTCTTTCCGCAAATCTTTCCGGTTGTCACGAAATGTCCCAGTTTTTTGTCTTCTCATAACGTGGTCAAAAACGATGACTGCCTCTTTCCGATGTTTGTGATAAGTTGTTTTTGCGGTTTAGCTTCCCTCAAAATGTCCTGATTGCTCATTTTGGCTGTCCAATTAATTTTCAGCATTCTTATATAAAACCACATCTCCTAGGCTTCTAGTGATTTTTATAGCCCCATATTTTGTTTTCAACAGTAGGAGTTCGATGGGCTATCATATAAATAACACGCCTGCCTTCTTTATTTCCCATATGATTTTCTGGTACCTATTTTAGGCTCGGCCGGCCTTGGAGTCCAGATAAATCGTTTAAGACAAGCCCCTCTGCGGTAAGAGTTCAAACGTAATGCGATCGGACAGGTAGAGAAGCTTGTCAGCCACTGCGCTAAGGCGTTTCTCGAGATTAATTTATCCTTATCTTTAATCCAATTTTACCAAGACAGAATATCGTTAATTTATCATTATCTTTAACCCAATTTTACCGAGAAAGACTACCATTAATGTATCCTTATCTTTAACCCAATTTTATCAAGAAGGAATACCATTAATGTATCCTTGTCTTTAACCCAATTTTGCCAAGCCATAATAGCATTAATGTATACTTATCTTTAACTCAATTTTACCTAGATAGAATACCATTAATTTATCCTTATCTTTAACCCAATTTTCTTATGACAGAATACCACAAATTTACCCATATTTGCAACCAACTTTTACCAAGAAAGAATACCATTAATTTATCCTTATCTTTAACCCAGTTTTACCAAGACAGAATACCTTTACTTTGTCCAGGGAAACATTCTTCCACCCAAAGATAATTCTACAGGAGAAGACATTTTGGAGTTATCATCCCGATTGACCCTCCCCCTAGAGTAATGACAGTAGAAAGCCAATACTCTTGTATGACAGGGGAGCGACTGTTTCTGATAACCAGATACTCTCTTGATGGTAGGGGGTAATGAGGTTGTCCTAGAATTTTATTGAAATACAGTTTTGTCTTTTTATTTCATCGTGAAATTGTTTGATATGAGACTAAATGCGAAACACAGGGAATACAATACTTCACAGTGGCTAACATTATAAGCATCCTATGACGGTGGTGAAATGTGGTCACATAAGTTCATTAGATTTATGTTAAGACAATCCTGATTATGAAAGCAAATCATAGACAGGTAGCAGCGAAGTGAGCAATTATGTGGAAGCTGTCAAGATGCGGTTTTATAAAAGAATGAAGAGAATACAGTGGACGGATAGAAAGAACAATGAAGATCAACAACAAAGACATAAACAATAGTTTGCACGATTTATTGCCTGACATATTTCGCTGCATCATTCAAGCTGAAATATACACATATTCACACAGTAATTTCAGTTGTCTCATCATCATCATCATCAAGTGCCATGCCGGCTGGCGTAGGCGTTCATGGCTCTCCACAGATCTCGGTCTTTGGTTTTCTGGATCAACTCTGCTGCTGATATTCCTCCATGCCACCGTCTCAATCCATCCAGCATCACTTCTCTTGGTCTACCTCTGCCTCTCTTCCCCTCGATCTTTCCAGTTGTTACGATGTTCTCCAATGCCTCTCTTCTCATCACATGACCGAAGAAAGCTGTTTGTCTCTGTCTTATTGTTGTATATAATGTTTTAGTTTCATTAGCCTGTTTCAGGCAGTCGTCGTTAGTAACATTCGTCTCAGGAACCACATCTCTGTTGGTTCTAATTTCTTCTTAATCTGTTCATTTACATTCCAAGATTCACTGCCATACAGCAAAACTGGTTCTACATAGCATTTCAGCACTCTCTTTCTTACATTCAGTGATAGTGACTTATTGCATAAGATACTCTTCATTTTCTGAAATGCGGCTTTTGCCTGCCCTATTCTGCTCCTAATCTCTGTTGTACATCTTCCATCTGATGTTATAAATGCCCCTAGGTATCTAAAATTATCAACTTGGTTAAGGATTTTCCCTTCTATTTCTATGTCACATTTTGGTGTCACCATTTTCTTTGATATTACCATTGTTACTGTTTTCTTGATATTCAAGGAGAGTCCTTTCCTTGCACTCTCTGTTACTACAAAGTCTAATAATTGTTGTAGGTCTGTTGAATTATCCGCCACCAATACTGTGTCATCTGCATAGCGTATATTATTTATACTATAACCTCCAACTAGTATTCCTGGCATCTCTTTGATCTCTCTCATTATTACTTCGCTATACAGGGAGAAAAGATCTGGTGACAAGACACACCCTTGTCGTACTCCTAGCTTTATCTGTTCGTAAGTACCCTCTTTATTTCCCATTTTAATTGCTGCTACTTGGTTCCAGTAAACATTCTTTATTATTCTTAAATCTTTTCCATCAATGTTGATATCTTCCAACATTTTAATCAGTTCATCATGTTTTACTTTATCAAATGCCTTAGTATAATCTATGAAGCACAAATATATGTCTCTCTGTTTCTCTATTGACCTTTCTATTAGTGTCCGTAATGTATAAGTTGCATTGTTTGTGCCCTTTCCTTCCACAAATCCATACTGTTCTTCATTAATTTCCATTTTTATTTTATTTTTGGTTCTTCTCATTATGATTCTGAGTAGAAGCTTAGTGATATGGTTTATAAGGTTAATTGTACGAAAATCTTCACAATCAATTGCTCCTGGTCTTTTTGGTATAGCTATAAATACAGATTTCAGCATATCACTGGGTAAATATCCACTGCTGTAAATATCATTCAACATTTTGGTTAATATATCTACTCCAAATTCTCCCAATACTTCTAATTCTTCTATTGTGATTTCATCTGGCCCAGCTGTTTTTCCTTTCTTCATACGTTTCATAGCGTCAGCGACTTCTTCTTTCAGAATAGGTGGACCTTCTAAGTTACTATCTTCTGTTAATTCTTCCCTTTCTCCTACATATAATTCTCTTATATACTCATTCCACCTCTTCATTATAGCATCTTCCTCTAATATTATCTTTCCTGTTTTTGATTTCAAACACCCCGTATTTATTCTTATTTTTCTTCCTGTAAGCTCACTGATTTGTCTGTGCATATTTTTTGTATCTTTAATGGAATTTAATTCAATTTTTTTGCATTGCTCGTTTAACCAACTTTCTTTAGCCTTCCCACATTTATCTTTTATTTCTTTATTGATCTTAGCGTATTCTTGTTTGTCCTTTTTACTCTGTTTTCTTTTGTCCATCAATTTTAAGATATCTTCATTCATCCATTTTTTCTTAGCTATTTTGCCTCTCTCCGGTAATACTTCTTTGCTAGTTTGATGAATGGAGTCCCTTAACATTTCCCATTGTTCACCTATACTCTGTATTTTAGTTATTGCATTGTACCTATTTTTCACAGTCACTCTGTATTGTTCTTGCACTTCTTTATCTATTTTCAGAACCTCTTTATTAAGTCTCATGTTCTTAACCATTTTTTCCCCTCTCTTTAATCTTACTTTTATTTGTCCACATAGTGGTACATGATCACTATTACAGTCAGCACCAGGCATTGTCTTTACATTAACTAAAGCATTTCTAAATCTTTTATTAATTAGTATGTAGTCAATTTGGTTGCGTATTTTCTTATCAGGGCTTATCCATGTGTACAGTCGTCTTTTATGGTGCTTAAACCATGTGTTTCCAATTATCATATCATTGATATTTGCCCATTCTATTAGCTTTTCCCCTCTTTCATTTCTTGTACCTAAACCATAATTCCCCACTACATCCTCCATTTTTCCCTTTCCTATTTCTGCGTTAAAATCACCAAGTATTATCTTTATTTCTTGTGATCCAATTTGAGCCATCGCCATTTCTATTTCGTCGTAAAAGTGTTGTATTTCTTCCTCACTACTGCTTGCTGTTGGTGCATATACTTGTATAATATTTATGTCTATTGGTTTGCCTTTGATTTTTACCATAATAACTCTATCTGAAATACACCAGTATCCATTAATTGACTTGGCTGTTTTTTCGTCTAATATTATTCCTACACCTTTTTCATGTGTATCCCCTCCAGAATAAATTATTGTGTGATTGTCAGCTATAATTTTGCCCGATCCCTTCCATCTCATCTCACTAACGCCTAGTATATTCATTTTCATTCTATGCATCTCTCTTAGAACATTGGTCAACTTTCCTAGCTCATTTAATGTCCTAACATTCCATGTTCCTACTCTAAATTTATTTATTTTAGTTAAGATTTTGCCATCAGTAGCTGGATGACGGTCTGGTGTCACCTGTGGCTCATGACTGTCCCTACCGGACGAGGGTGCCCTAAGACAGCCATTAACGTCCTTCACTAACTTTGATATATGTTTTGCCATGAAGTCTTGGGAAGATAATGTGGTGGTTTCCCCTTGCCTTCCACATTCACATGGTGGTCTTTTTACCTCTGCCTTTGACAGCCATTTCCGAATGTAAGGACAAGTGAGTGCCCTGCTCTGCTCAGCTGCAGAGTTGTCCACTTATTCCGGTGGATACTCAGTTGTCTACCACGGTAATTTTAAACTGACTATCATGTCGTCCCGTTTGCTCAAAATTGGCCTATGCAGATTAATCATGATGGCTTCTGCGACCTTTAACACGCGACTATTTTTGTGTGTTAAACAACACACGAAGATATCTACACTGTGAGCGGATAGAAAGGGCAACTAAGATGATATCTTGAGATAAGTTAAATCATAAAAAAAACTGGTTACTCGCATCAGAAAAAGGCAGTCGACATTCTTTGAGCATGTCATGAGAAGAGGAAAACTGGAGTACGTCATCGCAACAGGAAAGTTGAAGGGAGCGAGAGACAGGGAGAGACGAAGAGAGAAGATGTTTGGCAGTTTGACATCGTGGTATGGAGGAGAATACCAGTGTTGGAAGTGATTAGTAGCACTTGTGACAGAGGGGTGGGCAGAGACATGAACACCATCGCAAGACGGCATGGATTACTACACGATTATGCAAATGGAATGACAATGTAGTTAGCTGCATATCCTATCCTTTGCAGGAAATTGCAGATAACCCCAGCATGACGGGGGGGGGGGGGGGGGGGGCTCTTTGTGATATCTTGGCAAGTTTACGTATAGTGATTTGCCATTGCTTTCTGATCGACCGGCACTCATATCCCCTCTCCCTGTTCCTCTTAGCTACAGAGCCGTAGCCATACCAGTAAAGAAATTAGGTAAAAACAGGTTAAAGCCTACAGGATCGACTTCATTGCTTTAAGTTTTGTCCCATCTGTGAAACGAAACAATTAGGAACATGTTGAGAAATAAACACATATACATGTGCATATCTTACCACGATCCAGGGCCATATTAACAGAAATAAACGTGTGGGGGATCATGAAAAGAAAAAGAAAAATAACGTAACAATAAAATGAAGAAGACATTCCGGAAATATGTAGTACATTAGTTCACCTACCACACTAAAATCCAACATATTGGTTCAAATGAACGTTTTCAGTTGAGTCGCTGAGTTTTTGAGTGGTACTAATGTTACCAGATGCAATCTGATTATGTGTTCGTCTGGCCTTTCCTCAGAGCCCCGGGTTTCGGCCAGATCAACTGGTCACTCCCTGCAACATCATCCTCTCTAGACAGTGATGGTTATCTGTTCTTCTACACCATACACAAAATCCCAAAGGGCTCACACCATATATATCTTTTCATTCAACAGTAACCCATCCAATGGTGAATATCCAGCCTCGTTTCCCAGCACACCACATTATCCTGGATAACAGGCCCTGTAGATGGTCCATGTCTGTGATGATTTAATTGAAGCATGCCACTCTGCACAAAGCATAATGTCTTCTCAACATGCTCTGCCCCTTTTCAAGTACTGTATTAACAGGATTAATGAGGGGGAAAAAAAAGGGGGGGGGGGGTATTACTGTAAATAAAACGCGCGTCAGTTTCAACGTTGACGTTTCGTTCAGAAGGCAATGGCAAGCTACTGGATTTGAAACTTAGTTCGCAACCCCCTGCAAAGGACATGTAATGTATTGCATTAATAAATACGACACACGAAATATAAATGATGGCTCAGTCGATTACCTAGGCTACCAGCTGACAGTCTGTTCATTGGCAAAGAGGTTACGAGCGCAGGTTGTAATCCCGCATACCCGCATTCGAAACACATCTGCGGGCGATTTGGCAGAAGATCGCCTTGCCTTGGTTTTTTACGAAATAGTATGGGTGCCGGTCGTTCATAAAGCAATGGCAAACAACTAAACGTTAACTTGCCAAGAGATCGCAACAGCAAAAATGCTGGTGTTTACTGCTACGTCCTGTAAAGGATATGCAACTAACTAACCAACTGAAAGTATACCACAACAAGCAATGGTGTACAGACCAAATGGAACCGGAAGAAGAGGCAGACCATGTTAACGATGGACAGAGGGAATAACAGAGTCCGTGGGAATCTCGATATATGAAGCCCATAAGCGGGCACTCTCCTGCTGTTTATACCTCACCTCGACACCGCTAGGTACAAGAGGAACAAGATGAGATGATGATGATGGTAAGAACTGTATTGCAAGCAGGAAATAGTAGAGGACCGGTGCGCGATTTCCATGTGCAGCAAAGGTGCGCAGTGGTTCATCTGGTTTTCACGTCAAATAAAACACACTTGTAGAACTAAATGCAAGCTCCGCCTAAAAGAGAAAAGAAAAGTTAGATGTAGAGGTGATCAAAGAGACTATGTTTGTTAGTTCATCTCAGGATCAGTGCGAAACTAATAGTTTTATTTCATATTATGACATTCTGTCTGTCCTATCACACTCATCTACCTGTCCTGTTACACACACTCGTCCATCTATGCCCAATCACATACTTATCTGTCTGTCCTATCACACACTCATCTATCCGTCATATCATAGAAACGATCTCTTTCTATCATGTGCCATACCGGCTGGCGTAGGTGTTCATGACTCTCCACAAATCTAGGTCTTTGGTTTTCTGGATCAAATCCGTAGTTGAATTTCCTCCATGCCACCGTCGCAATCCATCCAACATCATTTCTCTTGGCCTGCCTCTGCCTCTCTTCCCCTCCATCTTTCCAGTTGTCACAATGTTCTAGTTTCATTAGCCTCTTTCAGGCAGTTGATAGTTACTTTAGCAGTCCAAGGAATTCGCAGGATTCGTCTCTTTTATCTGTTAAAATTGACATTCTCCAACTAGGACTATCTACCCAGAATGACAAACAACCTGCTGAAGGAACATCCTACAATGCACGTAGCTTCAGCGATAACCCTCAGGCATCTTCGGAAAGAAAACAAAAACTGCACTCATAGTCTAAACGACACGATCCTAAAACGAACCTGTAGTTTTCACAGCGTTATAGAGAACCTCCAAACTAAATAAATTCAGGAACAGGAGAAGACATCAAAACAGCCAAACGCAAACAGGAATAATCGATAGAGTTGCCTGAACTATTGTGTAGAAGATGGCTATCATTGTGTGAGCGCTTTCATTATGGCTCAGCTACGGTTGAATGAGTAGGTCTATAAACACAGCTCGTAACAGTAGAGGACTCGTTTACATGCCAAATAATGGCGGTTGGATATATGTTGCTAGACCCATAATTTTATAGAACAGCCGACACTCGGTGGGTCATGCTATTAGGTTGTCAGTGTACCTCGCTATCAGGCGACCTGACTCCGACTTCTGATGTACTTATAATTTACATCCCCAAGTCAAGGGCATTATATTCAACAGTAAGAATGAGACAAACAGCTTTCTTTAGTCATGTGATGAGAATAGAGGCATTGGAGAATATCGTGACAATTGGAAAGATCAAGCGGGGCAGACCAAAAGAAATGGTGCTGGATGGACTGAGACGGTGGTATGGAGGAATATCATCAGCAGAGTTGATCCAGAAAACCAAAAACGGAGATCTGTGGAGAGTCATGAACCCCTATGCCAGCTGGCAGGACACTTGATGATGATGAAGTCAGGACGAGCATTTAACATTTTAGTCCAGCTGACCAGTGTAGGGATTGAACCCACTAACTCGGCATCAGCACGCCGGATGTATAAAAGCAAGCGCTCTTATCAATTCGGCCACGCTGACTTCCTTGAAGTGATGTGTGTCCAAGGAAGATCAATTTACCATTCGCAAGGATGTGATAAGAACTTTCAATAACCATCTCACAACTGTGAAACACAAGCCAGCTGACAGCCATTTTCTCACTCACGACTATATTTTGCCAAATTTAAAATTGCCTGACTGGAAAATTATAAAGAGGTTATATATATATCACCTTGAATGTTGTCCTAGTTTTACAATGAAAGTCAGAAAAGGAGTTCCTGCATGTTACACAAAAGCAGTTGTAACATACGGCTGCGAATCATGGACAATTATAAACAGGCGAAAAAATCCCCAGAAGCCTTGGATATTTGGTTTGTATAGAAGAATGCTGAAAATTAATTGGGCAGCAGAAAAGAACAATCAGGATGTTTTAAGAAAGCTGAGTCGGAAAGACAACTTATCACTAACATCAGAAAGAGGCAGTCATCTTTTGTGTGTGTGTGTGTCTGTCTGTCCACGTTATGAGAAGACAAAAACTGGAACATATTGTGAGAACCGGAAATATGTGCGGAAAGAGAGTTAGAGGATGACAGCGTGAGAAGATTCGTGATAGTCTTCTGTCACAGCACATAAGGGAGTCAACAAACGAACTGATCCATGACGCCGGAGATCGTAATTTGTGGAGAGGCATGATCGCCCACACCAACCGGCAAGGCACTGAATGATAATGATAATTTTACCGCTGGCTGGAATCTCATACTCGTGTGCTTCTGATAGTTCTTGAATAATCATTCGCACGAAAGAGGG
The DNA here is from genome assembly GCA_963921405.1 of Cepaea hortensis. Classification (NCBI taxonomy): domain Eukaryota; kingdom Metazoa; phylum Mollusca; class Gastropoda; order Stylommatophora; family Helicidae; genus Cepaea; species Cepaea hortensis. Next base: position 239,546,521 of record OY992876.1, read on the forward strand.
GAACTATCGTTTCCCGGTGCGATGACTTTTTGCGTGTGGTGTTTTAACCTCCTTTTGTGTGTGGCATAAACTAAATGCCGGCTCACTCCCCCTGGGCTTAAAGACCAAGTGAAATATTGGCTTCGATGCAACCCATTGTCTGTTTGGCAATTACCGTTAGGTAATGTTTGGGTAAATGGTGTGTGCCTTTTTTCATTGGGCAGTGTTTGTTTATGTCTGTCTGATTCTTTTCTCTTGTTTTCTGACTCTACATCTTTTCTGGCCTCTCAGTCTTAATTTTCATCCATCTATTTAGCTCCTTTGTTTCTCTCTATTTATGTCAGCAGTCTCTCTAATTCTCCCCTTTTCTTAGAGTGTAGCTATCTCTTTTTCTCACTCTTCCACTTACCTTTCCTCTTAATCTCACTATTTCTTCCTCTAGCTCGCTGGTTCATCCTTATTTCTCTATGACTACAGAATCTCTAAGTCTTCCATTGTTCCTGCCTCTACATCGCTTTGTGTGAGTGCAGCTGTCTCTTTATCTCATTCTTCTGCTAACTGTATGTATATATGTATATGTGTATAAAAAGTCGCTTAAAATTCGACAGGGTCGACTTCATTGCACCGGGTTTTATCCCATATGGCTCGGTCTCTTTCCGCAGCACGGAAAGCGTCGCACAAAGTACGAACTCCGTAGCTTTTAGCGACGACCCACAGGAGTCTCCGATACATTTAACTCATAAACCGAAGGGTGCGGCCCGGAATCGAACCCACAACCTTCGGAGTACTAGTCAAACGGCTTGACCACTTCGCCAGTATATGTGTATGCATGTGTATGCATGTATGTGTATGTATATGTATATATATGTATATGTATATGTATATAAAGGTCAGGTGTTAGATATGACTGAGCTACCGTAGACACTTTGATGATAGACAACGAAATATTCATACAGCAAACTACAATATATTGACACCTACAACCTTCGGGGAGCGATGCAGGTGTCGTAACCACAGACTATCCCACAGGCGCATGGCTGGCTCTTTCTTCGGGACTTGTTTTACGTTATACACCGGCTGGGCCCAGGTGTTTCCTTGCCGGGACGAAGCTACTTCATTGTCTACAAACTTCAAGTCAGGGCCCGAGGGAAATCGTCTGAGGCAAGGCTGGCAGCTGAACTGAAAGACCGCAGACAGAGAGCGTAAGGGACGAGAGAGCAAGGTTGAAGAACTTTACAACTGCAGAGGGGAGAGGCAGTGCCAAATCTAAGTAGATCATAGTTGAGTAGATTACATACAGCAGGGGATGTTAGCGTGGGCGAGTGGATAAGAGCACTCGTCTTAAACTTCCTTTGTGCTGATGCTGAGGTAGCTGGTTCAACCCGTATACCGGTCACAATTAAATTAAAATGTTGACTTTCTAGTCCTTGACTTTGGGACGTAAATTACAAGTACCTCAGAAGTCAGAGTGGGTTCGTCTGTTGGCGAGGGACAATATTAATAGAAACAGCTAATCCACACGCAAAAATCAATCCAGTGCACTAGAAGTGTATGGACAACGCTTGAGTTCAAAGCGAGAGATCGCCAAAAACAGAAAATAAACATATGGCTGCGATTAGGTGTACGTGGGTTATGTTCCTCCGCAAGTGTTAAAGCCAAACAGAGTTAAACTGGCAGCTGAACTGGAAGACTGCAGATATATGCATGTGTAAATCAGTCTGGCACCTTGCCGTCTTGGTAGACGATAGTTTATAAAATAGAGTTATACCTCTCCACGGCACAACGCCTGAGCTAAATTTAGAGACTATGCAGCATGATCTCTTTTCCCATGATAGTTTACTCCAGATTAAAGGTAACGCCAATACGCCTGGAACAAGACAAGCTGCAGAAATCGCCGGATCAGCAAAGCAATGCTCTAACTGTCGGCCTGTCTGAGCCTCGATCCTAAACCAGTTGTTTAGGGCCTGGTCTGCCCTGCCATGGCATTTAATCTTTAGGTTGCATTTCCTCGCACTAGGGTAAGGCTTGTACCCTCCCAATTGCGCTCTTCCGCCCTAAGCCGATGGCACAACAGAAAGCAGGTAGAACCGTCTTCTGTGATACGGTAGCTCAGTCATATCTGACTAGGACCTGACATTATGATTTGATTCGATGCCATTGCATAATATATTTTCTATTTTTGTCGAAGTTACCCAACACATGTTGATGCACTTATCCCATAATTTTATCAGTTCTCCCAA
>OY992876.1:239553739-239751239 GCA_963921405.1 Cepaea hortensis
TAAAGCTTTCCATCGATGATGAGGGGATGGGTTCATCCCATTCTTGATGGACCGTACAACCGGATATATCACTGTCTATAGTTCCTCTGACTGAATAATATATATGAAATGGTGATGCTGGACTATCGTGGTGTAATCCAATTGCGGGTGGAACATAACAGACAGACTTGGGCACTGTCCAAGATTTATTTCCCGCTATATTCACACACACACACACACACACACACACACACACACACACACACACACACACACACACACACACACACACACACACACACACGATGTTGATGATGTTAGCATGGTTCCTCTGGGCCACCTTCACTTGTGGATGTCTTGAGAGAAAAGTGAGTCTGCATCAAAATGGTAATTCTACCAAGTGGCTGTTTAGCTATCATGCTATCAGCTCGTGAAGCCAGGACTATGTAATGGCGTTCTGTAATTGCTGGTTGAAGGTATTCGAGCGGCAAATCCAATTAGTGCATCCTCACTGTCAGCCCTACACAGATTGGAAGACTTGAAAAGGTACAAAACGAAGCCATGCGCATCATTTTGGGCTGCACGAGAGACACCAGCTGTGTAGCAATGAGATACCTCCTTGACTTCTCGACAATGGAACCCAGGATCAAGATCTGGAGAGCTCGTGCATACTTAAAAATAAGTGCAGATGAGCAGCACCCTCTGCATGACGCTGTATTCAGAGAAAAGGGTGACAGGCTAAAGAGGGGCAAATCATGGATGGGTCGGGCGGAAGATGTCGTCGGACAGGTCTGCAGTCTTACCAGTATCAACCCCGGCAAGGAATGGGTGCCGGTGCCTCCAGCTTTTAAGTGTACCTTCTCCTGCATTATCACACTCGACAGACGGTGCAGAGAGCAGAACCCTGCCGCTGTCAATGCAGAGGTTAACGCGCTCATCTATGATCACTCAGATAGCCCCGAAGTGCTAATCTATACAGATGGATCTGTTTTAAAGCAGCAGAGAAGTGCGTGGGCATTTACAGCCCCTTCAGCGGGCCGAACCGTTCAAGAATCCAGTGGTGCCCACTCTATAACCACGAGCAGCATGACGATGGAGGTGATGGCAGTTACACAGGCTTTCATATGGCTGGAATCACAGCATTATACCAACGTGTGTGTACTAAGTGATTCAATGAGCATGATTCAGAAGGTCGAATCTGGATCTGTACGTAGACAGTGGACTGAGTCGCTGCGGAAGTCTGTTGTCCGCAAAGTCACCTTCATCTTCGTCCCGGGACATGCGGGAGTCGAGGGAAATGAACGAGCTGATAAACTGGCTGGCTCTGCACCCCCTGTAGATGGCCAGCCCATGGATCGTGCCGATGTTATTAACGCCCTTAAAGATATGGCGAGAACAGAGGATTCTGACGCCAGTGATTCCACATCGCTTTCCAGGATGAAAGACCTGGGAGTAAGAATCGGCACCGCCAGACGCGAGAGGTACATCGGGAAAACAAAGCGCCTCGTCAACCAACACAGAACTGGCACTATTAGCCACCGGACGCTGATGCATATGCTGGGGGGAGGATCTGAGCACCTATGGATATGTCCGGAGTGCAACGAAGATACCCCAACTGATAACTGATAACTGATAACTGATCCAATTAGTGCGTGATTATTACTCTTCGTTGTCTGCAAAGGTAAAATTCAAACATGTCTTAGACGACAGTGATAAATTAAGATTGCCGTCACTGTTTCCAGATATAGGGCTGGATCTTACAACCACATACAGGAATTTGAGAGTTCAATCCGAAAGCTTCTGCAGACGAAAGTAGTGGTAAATGATCCACTATAATGTACTAATCTCTTTCCTTAAGCTGTACAACACACGTAATCTCTTCCAGAGGCAATTAGTGGTATATAGGACAACCACTGCTGGTACCACCACAATTGTGTAATTTTCTTGACCAATGCTGGAGTCAAGGAAAAGCAAGGGGGATAATCAAGACATGACTTCCTAGCTGTCGTTGGAAAATATAAGATGAGTTGCTTCCCTTTTTTCCAAGGGGTATTTTATATGATTTCTCAGCATAAAGTGTGATCCTGCTTCTCTCGGGATACCATACTATCGGCCAACTTATCCTCTCGCGAACTGTCCTTTAGGACAATAAGATAAAAAAAAATAAAAACAAGCGATGTACATTTGACAGCATATCAATTGTCATTGTAACTAACATACAGAGAGAATAATTTAAAATACTGAAGGGGGTTGACATTCCCCCACCTTTACCTCTCTGATAATTAAGCTGTCTTTAACCCCGATTGGCGAGGGGGGGGGGGGGTATCTAGTTATTGCCTACAACCTAGCCGTACTTTGGTCTGGGGTTTCGTGACTATTCCATCTAACTGACCTTACAAAATGTCACGATAAGACACGACGACCAAGGCAAGACAACGACACCACAAAATATAAACACTCTCACATTACATGGGAAAACACCCAAACATATGAGAGAACATATAAGCTATCTCTAGAACAATACAGGGCTCATCCACTGGATATTGATCCACCATCTACAAATCTCCCTAACTTTTAGAAGGAGGGGGTTTAACCTCAGTTCAAAAAAATCTTCTTCTTGTAGCATCAAACACTGCACGATTTAACTGAACATAAAAATTGATCACTTAGGCATCCCCACAAATGGGCTTTTCTAACATGACATGCAGATGCGACAAGTTATTTGAAGATATAGGGTGTCCACCTCTCGTTCCCTATGAGATTATACTCATAGAAAAACATCACATCGACTCCCCTGCATATTCATGAAACAGTTTACCACATGATTCACACACTTTGTAAAAGTACAACAGATATGAATCAACAAAATGCACCCTTATGTACACACGAGTTCACTAAATGTCTAGTAAAGGCAGTTCTCTAATCTAGAGAATATTAGTTCAAATATGAAGATATTGTGAACAGATTTTCTGCATTCAAAATGCAGATAATAGTGAGATACTCTTCACAAAAGATATTAGCATCATAGCATAATATGAATTGTAAGCATAGGAATGTTTAGCAGTGGCATAGACACGTTTTTTCTGCAAAGTTGGAACCTCAGGCTATCTTCTTACAGAAGTAATTTTGTAGTTATCAACTCCAACAAAAATACAGAAAACATAAAATATGAGTATTCTATTCTTAATTGATACAGGTATTAATATTTAAAAATGCCATAACATCTTACCCTTAGCCCCAGAAGGCACAGTTAGGTAATAATCACTCCCTTACTATCTACATCTTGACTTGGTGGGTGTTAAACTACATGTGACACTCCCTGGCCTACACTCCTCTATTAGCCCGCTAACACCTATCCATTTCGAGCTACGCCGATACATTCTCTTTGTGTTTTGCGGTACGCCATCCCTTTCCTTATAAGGTAATGACAAACACCACACGTGAAAACGGCACTTCTTAGAAACGTTGTCTGTAAACTGAGGAGAATGTCAGTTATGTCACTCGCATAAAACGTGATTTACGGGTCTACTTACGTTATAAAACGAATTTCAGAAGGGCGAGAAGTACAAACTGTAAAGTATGGAGGGAAAAACAATATCAAGCTATCGATTCTTGTATTAACGCGATATTGAAATAGTCTTAATTCCCCCCCCCCCCCCGCCCCTGTCACGAAACCATTATAAATCACGATAGATGATGAAACAACAGAGGCAGGCTATATTCGAACTTACAAATTGTTTGCAACTAGTGGGGACATTCCGTTGGATCAAAGGCGCCGCTAGTCTATGATGATTCCCCGGAGAAACGGGAAAAGAGTTTCCCGGTTGTCTTGGAACAGACTCAAGATGAAAGGCAAAGCGCCGCCGTGATTCTGTTGCCACATGTTGTTGACAGGAGAATGACGTCACGAGGTCAATCCCAGATTATATAAAAACAAGCTTGTTGTCGGGAGTGCACAATAAAGTTGACCTAGGCTGACGTGTTGAATAGCTCAGTGCGTAGTGAAAAGAATCCCACATGTTTACTATCAGTGTATTTGAGGGGAAAAAAACATGTGTCTTTCATGGCAATTTGGAGATTCAATTCGGATTGTGAGCTAGGAATTCATAGGTTATCTACACTTAGCATTTAAATGTTAATAATGTAGAATAGTAAAATGATAGTGAAGTTTAGAACTTTAACGTAGTGGTTGCTTTGTAGTCAAGTATAAAAACAGTGTCGGCGACAATAGACAGTCGCAGTGTTAAACTAACTAGTGTGAGATGTAAATTAGCTCAGCTAGTTGAGGATAGTGAAAGGGGATGATAGTTAGTGTGATGGGGATATTCCAGTGGAGGTATACTGGGGTTCTACACTTTGTGTATTCGTCTTTCCTTGTCTTGCCCTAACTCGGGTCAGGGGGAGGAGCTCCTCTGACATGACAGAGATTGGTTCACTGTCATGGATCTGAGTAAGACTGTAAGCCCACACTCATCTAATAGGAGTCAGTATCAGATTGCTCTCACCGAGTCTGTTGTGTCTCTTTCACAGGTTCCCCTCGGGTTTTCAAAGAACAGATGCTGAATTGTTCGTATCATGGAGAACTTGGTACGAGGAGATCTGTTCAGTGGCCAGTGCATTTGGCCCATGAGAAAAGGGTTTATTATGTCACACCACTCGTGAAACAAATAATGGAGTGTTTTTATGTCACACCACGGGTGTAAGAACAATATCGTGGTTGCTTTTCACACTACAAGAGAAATAACATTAGAGTGTTGCTTTTCACACCACAAGTGAAATAACATTAGAGTGTTGCTTTTCACACTACAAGAGAAATAACATTAGAGTGTTGCTTTTCACACCACAAGTGAAATAACATTAGAGTGTTGCTTTTCACACTACAAGTGACATAACATTAGAGTGTTGCTTTTCACACCACAAGTGAAATAACATTAGAGTGTTGCTTTTCACACTACAAGTGACATAACAATAGAGTGTTGTAACATTTTCACACCACCATGTGAAATATTAATAGGAATTAATTCAAAGAACGAGAACAGTGTAATAGTGAAAACGGTAGGACTTGTAAGAATGAGTCATTTATTCCAAGGAACCGTGTTACTTGTTTTCAATAGGCAAGGAAGGTTTATGTTTCGGAACCATATAGACATTTATTAACAGGGTGTATGATCGTTGCCAGATCAATATAAGACTATATTCGTGATTGGTGACCAGGTATCCGCGTTATCAAAGGGGCTACCGGAGAGAGTCAACATCGAACAAGAGGGACACGGCGTGTGGTGAGGTTTTTGTTTACCGACCCGTGATGATGTGGTGTCACTCGTACAATGATGATCAGACTGTGATCCGAAGCTTTGTGGTCTGATGTCTACATATACACCTTAGAATATGTGACACACATTCTACACATTACACACACACACACACACACACACACACACACACACACACACTTCTCCCACATATACTCTTAGCTTTAATAAATTTCTTGTATTTATTTGTTGAGGCTAGAGTTGTCAAGTATGTTATGTTGGGGAAGAATGAGAGGGGGCATGATCCAGGGGTGAGCAAGAGTGAGAAGAAGGTGTCCTTGGACTGAGGGAGTGTTGTGGACGGAGTCTGGTAGATATTTCCAGAATAGTGATATGAAAACTGAAATAAATGTGGGTGTTGATTCCCCTCACTCCAGGGACGACACTATAGAAGTAATATCTCTCAAGACACTATAGTAGAGAGTGAGTACTTATCAAGAACCCCCCCCCCCCACCCCCACCCCCGCCCCTGGAAACCCTAAGATTTCCCCCTTGGGGGGAGGTGGGGGGATTCTCCACCCGTTGAGAACCACTACCCAATAAAATAGATAACATTGTAAAGTGGTCTGTTTACATATTGCACGACGTTAATGTCTAACCTTCGACTCGGTGTGTCGGGGGATAGTGACACGCTATTTCACTATTCCCCACGCCACAGCACCGGTTGGATTTCGTGCACAGAGAGCAAACATGACTATTGACGATTTCTTTAACCGATTGGTCACCGCAGGGTAGGTTGAGTACCTCGGATCGACGTAACCATGTCAGCGTTCATCATAGCTACTACACACCGGTAAGTCGGTGTTTTTGGGTGTAATGCTAGGTAATAATTGATCCGCGCTTGAGCGGGAAAACGCAGAAGGCAAGAGTAGAACATGCTGATTTATACATATACACAGATATATAGATATATACAGATATATACATATATACAGATATATACATATCATCATCATCAAGTACCATGCTAGCTGGCGTAGGCGTTCGTGACTCTCCGCACATTTCGGTCCTTGGTTTTCTGGATCAACTCTGCTGATATATTCCTCCATGCCACTGTCTCAATCCATCCAGCATTATTTCACTTGGTCGACCTCTGCAGTTTTTCTCTTTCTTTCCAGCCGTCAGGATGTTCTCCAATGCCTCTTTTCTCATCACATGACCAAAGAAAGCTGTTTGTCGTTTTCTTATTGTTGTATGTAATGTTCTAGTTTCATTAGCTTCTTTCATGCAATTGTTGTTAGTTACGTTGGCAGTCCAAGGAATTCGCAACAATCGTCTCAGAAACCACATCTCTGTTGCTTGCAAGTTTTCCTAATTTGTTCATTTACATTCCAAGATTCACTGCCATACAGCAAAACATGTACTTTATAGCACTTCAGCGCGCTTTTTCTTTTTTCATATATATATATATATCCAGAAACTCCAAGAAAGCCAAACATTATATCGAAAAAACCGCCCCTTGGCACATCTCACTCGTGCCATGACCTGGTAATCTCCTTAAGCCTCGTGAATTAATTAATCTTGCCCCAAGAGTTCTACTCTCCTTCACACTTGGCGCTTTCATTTCCAAAAAGGAAGGATGAATAAAAGCAACCTCAAGTAATTGCTTATGTCTTCTCTTCGTGCCGCCCCTTATCGGCCATAAATTGCTTATGTAGTTTAAGCTATCTGGTTAAGTGTGCTCGTGAATGCAATAATTTAACAGAGATGTGAAAAGAACAGTGTTATGTGTATTGAACACTACTATATGGCACGGAAGCTTGGACAATGAACAAGCAATTAGAATGTCGAATAGAGGCCCTGGAGATGTGGATACACAGAAGAATATAGAGAGGTTCTAGAAAAACTAGGGATGACAAGAGAGCTGATGAAAGAAATTTAAAAAAAAGAGCAAGCGAAATATTATGGCCACGTTAAAAGACATAACACTCTTATAAAACAATAAAAAAGAGCAAAGTATTTCTTCATGGGCAGGTGTGCCCCAGAAATCATGTTGCCTATCCCATCTGTTCAGTCTTTGATGTTTAACGGCAAAGATCAAATGTGTGGGCAACACTTGTAGGCAACTGATAATGACAGAGAAATAAATCTACGGGCATTGATCGAACTTTACTGAAGTAGAGGAAAAAAACAGATTAAAGGTCACACTCAACATTAAGTGCCTTGCCGGTTAGCGTGGGCGTTCATGAGTATCCACGTCCTGCGATTTCCTGCAGCGTGTAGTGGATATACTAGGTAGCATACACATTTTACGTTAGAGGAGCATTTCCATTTGTTTCACCGCGGAAGGTTCGAGTCCCGAAGCTGCTACTACAGCTTTTAATTTCAATATTGTGTGTAAAGATATCTCATCTACATCTGTGTATGCGAATACATACTGTTAATTTTTTTCGAAACAAGTCTCTCTCTCTCTCTCTCTCTCTCTCTCTCTCTCTCTCTCTTTCCCTCTCTCTCTCTCTCTCTCTCTCTCTCTCTCTCTCTCTTCTCTCTCTCTCTCTCTCTCTCTCTCTCTCTCTATATATATATATATATATATAATAGTAGTAGTAGTAGTAGTAGTAGTAGTAGTAGTAGTAGTAGTAGTAGTAGTAGTAGTAGTAGTAGTAGCAGCAGTCGCAGTAGTAGTAGTAGCAGCAGCAGCAGTAGTAGTAGTAGTAGCAGCAGCAGTAGTAGTAGTAGTAGTAGTAGTAGTAGTAGTAGTAGTAGTAGTAGTAGTAGTAGTAGTAGTAGTAGTAGTAGTAGTAGTAGTAGAGAGTAGAGGAGATCATTGTGAATACGTTCATCCTCCACTCGAGATACATGGCCCAGCCACCGGTGGCGTCTCTGCTTGAGGAGGGTGTGCACTGTGGTAATATCCTCTCTTTCATGCACATGTTTGTTTGTTATGTGGGCTTTTCAAGATATGCCCAGGATACGTCTCAGACATCTCATATGGCAGAAATTTAACTTTATTTCCTGTCTTGAATACAAGGTCCAGGATTCAGACCCATAGAGTAGTGTGCTAACAACACAAGCTTTATATACTTGAGCTTTTGTACGCTCTGTTAGTCTATTATTCTCCGAAACTCTTTTAGCTAGCCTGGAATGTGTTGTGGCTGCCTTTCCAATGCGTCTATCGATTTTTGACTCTAATGAAAGATTATCTGATATTGTCAACCCCAAATAAGCAAACTCATGAACAGCCTTCAATTCGTAATTAGAAATTGTGATTGATGGAGGCGCACCAGCATCTTGTTCCATCACCTGTGTTTTATTTAGGTTAATGGTGAGCCCAAAGTCTTTGCAGGCAAAACGATCTATGAGCCGTTGGGGATCTTCTGCTGTATGAGTAGTTAGTGCTGCATCGTCTGCAAAAAGTAGTTCTCTTACACATCTTGATCTTATTTTGGTCTTTGCCTTGTGTGTGTGTGTGTGTGTGTGTGTGTGTGTGTGTGTGTGTATCATGTGCCATGCCGATAAGTGAGGGCGGTCATGTTTCGCTATCTCACACGTCATCAGTGTCGTGAATCAGCAGTGTTCTTGTTTCGACCATGCCATGTGGCCAAGCCATCCAGGTATTTACGTCTCTGCCTTCCCCGTGTTCTCTTCCCCTCAATCTTGCCAGTTGTCATAACATTCTCCAATTCATTCCTTCTCAATGGGACATTTTTAAGAATTCACTTATACAGGCCGCAAACACAACTATTGAACTTAAGAAATTCATGGCTTAACACATCTTACATCTAAGAAGAAGAAGGAATAAACATTATCATGAAATACATGAAGAAGTTCACAGAAAAATTAGGAAAAAAGTATACAAATAAGCAAAAGAGGCATGGGCGTGAAGAAAACTGCGCCAAATTTGGATGACAACAAAATTCCCTAAATACCAAATCAATGCACAAAAGAATTAATGGCATTGCAAAGACGGGTTGCGTCAACGGGTTGCTTAAAAACCAAAGAAAAGATAATTATAATGGAGATTAATCAGATTTTACATGCGTGGTCAGGTTATGTGGCAGAACTTCATAACGATACACGAGAGGGACACTATTATATTCCTTATAATAATGAAGGGCTACCAATTTTGAAAATGGATGTTCAGAAGGCATTTAACAGCATGAAAACTGGCAAAACCCCGGGTCCAGACAACAACACAACAGAAATGAGCAATGCCTCAGAAGCCTATTACACAGACAAGGACACCAGACTGCTGAACACTGTATATAATACAGGAGATATGCTTCCCGAATTATGAAAAGGACATCTATATTTATCAATTGAACATAATGTATTCTCTTAGAGAATTGAAACACAGATGCAACAAATAAAATATTGCACGATTTCTTGCCTGGCATATGTCGCTACATCTCGTCGAGTGCGTTACATCATTACAGCCGGTGTAATTTTGAAAACATTACCGATAATTCCCGACTGTTCTATAAAGACATCGTCTACCCACACATGCCTAATGCTCTTAATTGATTCATTGCCGAAGGATAATATATCGCCTAATGTGATCTCCACTTTATAAGGAAGAATGATACATCTACAGACTATAGTCATCGTGTTTGTTATTATGTTTCGTGGCATCTTACAGGTTTAATTCTCAGTGAACGGCAACTTACGTTACAAAACGTGTTCATTTGGTTGTCTACCATGTTTGATCGAAACCTACTTTTGTTTGGAGCTGACATCAGTTAAAAAGTGTAACGGTGCCTTTACTTTTACTACCAAGAAGCACAACTTCAGCTTAAAAAACAAAGACGTTCCCATCTTGATAAGGATTTGAACAGAACACCATCGAGCCGACAGGAAACTTTGCTAGCCACTGCGTTACCGCTTACCCTATAATGTCCACAGTAAATTGATGATAATCAGCATGAACTGAACTAAATCGAACAAGCCATAATTTTTTTGAACTCAAATAAAATGTTTTGAGCCCTCGCGGAAACCCTCCAGTTTCCTCCTATTTCACCCTCTTTACATAATTTACATTCCCTTGCACTGCTCTCCTCATCCAATTATTTCCACACCACACAGCACTGTTGTAACCCCCAATCTCCCAGCAGTACACTGTGGTCTATCAAACTGACTTATGCGACATATCGCCCGCTCCATGTTTCGTGAGGGCGCAGCCATGGCGGAATTGTTTATGGGTTTGTCTCCATCAGAGTAAATATAACCGCGCATCCGGGTTACTGATCTAAACAGATCGGACAGTCGGGACAAACGTTTACAGACGTCGGTTTGAAGTTGTGTGCTGTTTGTGGTTGTTGCTTTTTGTTAGTTGTTAATTCCTTCGTTTTATTGCCGTTGTCCACGTGCCTATTATCATGATGTTTTAGTAGTGGTTGTTAACTGTTTATTTTCCATGCGCATGAAAGAGAAATTGTTGAGTTCTCTTACTGTGATCTTAATTCTTATGTCCCAGCCAGTTATTGATTTAACTCACTATGTCATCATTCCCAAGTCCTGTATCTCAATCCTTAATTAAGTCCCAGTCAGTCGTTAGTTTAACCTACTGTAACTCATTTCTAATATTCGAGTAAGTTCCTGGTTCAATCCACTGTATCTTATTTCTAAAATTATAGCCAGTTTTTGGTTTAATCCAATGTATCACAATTCTTATGTTACAGCCAGTTGTTCGTTCAACCCACTGTATCTCAATTATAAAGTTACAGCCAATTGATGATTCTTCCCACTGTATCTCAATCATAAAGTTACAGCCAGTTGATGATTCTACCCACTGTATCTCAATTATAAAGTTACAGCCAATTGATGATTCTTCCCACTGTATCTCAATCATAAAGTTACAGCCAGTTGATGATTCTACCCACTGTATCTCAATTATAAAGTTACAGCCAGTTGATGATTCTTCCCACTGTATCTCAATTATAAAGTTACAGCCAGTTGATGATTCTTCCCACTGTATCTCACTTATAAGGTTAAGCCAGTTGTTGGTTCAACCCACTGTTTCTGAATTATAAAGTTACAGCCAGCGTATTTCGCTAGGCCTACCTTTGTAAAGACCAATAGGCACTCGTTATGTAATGAGGTCAGTATCACCCTTACCGCCTTTATTTCCCAAGATATTCTTAGTATCCATTTCGGGCTGAGTCGACCTGGGAGTGCAGACCATTTTTTTTTTTTAATTTAAAAACAAAAAATCAGAACTCGCCCAGCCGCGAATCGAGCCCATTACCCCGCAGAAGAGTGCATGGAAATTACACGCTATAACAACCACTAAATCATCATGACAAAAGTCACGTAGACAACAGCAATAGTACAACTGACGAAACTAACCATTAACAAACAGAAAAGCAACAACAACGCCAGACAGCACACATCTTCAAACCGACGTCTGTAAACGTTTGTCCCGCCTGCCAGATCTGTTTAGATCAGATACCAGGATGCGTGGTTATGTTTACTCTGATGGAGACTGTAGCCCATAAACAATTCCACCGTGGCCGCGCACTCATGAAACATTGAACGGGCAGTATGTCGCCTAGGTTGGTTTGATAGACAACAGCGTACTGCTAGGAAGTTGGAGGAGGGAGGAATACAACAGTGCTGTGTTGTGTGGAAATAATTGGATGAGGAGAGCAGTGCAAGGGGATGTAAATTGTGTAAAGAGTGTAAAATAAGCGGAAAGTGGAGGGTTTCCGCCAGGGCCCAACGTATGCTTTTTGTGTCCAGGATTCTGGGCTGTTCGATTGGATTGAGTTCAGTCCATGCTGATTATCATCATTGGACTGATATAATGGGGGAGCGCTAGTGCAGTGGTTTATACGCTTGCCTATCGGGCTGTGGCCATATGCTCAAGTCTCCACTGGCGCGAAATTATTAAAATATATCTGGGCCTAAAATCTGTACGAGGGAATGATCTGGGAAGTAAAGTCAAGTTGCTGAAAGTTAACCAGGCATTCTTCTGGTGTTAATGTGTTAACAAAAACATAGGACTAGCAAACGATTCACATCAGACGGGATTAAAAAGCAAAAATATCGACTTCATTGCACCGGGGTTGTAATCCCATATGGTTCGGTCTCTTTCTGCAGAGCGACGAGCCAACAGCGTCGGACACAGCACGAATTCCGTAGCTCCAAAGGTCATTCGCTAGGAGACTCCGAGAAAACTGTATGCCTGGAGCGAATGGCATAGCCTAAAATCGAACCCACAACCTTTGGTGCGTGAGGTAAGAATGGTAACCACTTGGTCACGGAAACGGTCTGGTATCAGTCTAAATTCTAAGCGCACGTCAATTGAAGGGAGGACGCATCAGTCTACATTCTAAGGGCATGCCATGAGAAGGGAGAATGCACCAGTCTACATTCTTAGGGCATGTTATGAGAAGGAAGAATGCATCAGTCTACATTCTAAGGATATGTCGTGACAAGGGAGACTGCAGCAATCTACATTCTAAGAACATGTCATGAGAAGGGAGAATGCACCAGTCTACATTTTAAATGCATGTCATGAGAAGGGAGAATGCACCAGTCTATATTCTAAGGGCATGTCGTGCTTCCAATTTTCGTGCGTTCAAGTCAACCACGAGAGTATTCGGAGTTACGGAGAAAGCTGCTAACCCCTCGGCCAGGGAGACAGGCATATATATATATATATATATATATATATATATATATATATATATATATATATATATATATATATACACCCAATACGGTTAAAGCTGTGGTAAAGGGTATATTACTTTAGTATACAACCAATACGGTTCAAAGTATGGCAAAGAGTAAAATAATACTTTACTATGCAACATATACACAGTAGGGTCGAAAGCGTGGTCAAGGGTACATTACTTTAATCTGCCAAAGTAACTAACGACGAATGCCTTAAAGAGGCTGGCGAAACTAGAACATTAGATACAACAATAAGAAAGAGACAAACAGCTTTTTTGGTCATGTGATGAGAAGAGAAACGCTGGAGAACATGGTGACAATTGGAAAGATCGAGGGGAAGAGAGGCAGACCACGAGAAATGATGCTGGATGGATTGCGACGGAGGCATGGAGGTATATCAACGGCAGAGTTGATCCAGAAAACCAAAGACCGATATCTGTGGAGAGTCATGAACGCCTATGCCAGTCGGCACTGCACTTGATGATGATTACTTTTATATATATATATTACGGCTCAAAGCGAAGAAATGGGTACATTACCATACCTCTTACGGCTCAAAGCGTGGCAAATGACACAATACTTTACTCTAACATATACCCAATACGGTTCAAAACGTCAAAACGTGGTAAATGACACAATACTTTACTCTAACATATACCCAATACGGTTCAAAACGTCAAAACGTGGTAAATGAACGGACGTATGATCGGACAGGCGGACGTACGGACGGACAGGCGGACGTTGGACGACAGACGGGCGGAGAGACGGACATATAGCAGAACAAGTGGACATACGAACGGACAGACCTGACTGACCAACCCACACACCAAACAAGAGAGCGACAGATGGATGGGCGGAAAGGCGGATACACATTCGAACAATACACAGACATTATCTAAATTATAAAACTGCATAGATGTATCCTTTCTCAAGTATAGGTAAGCAATAAAAAAAAAATACGGATTTGAGTCCGAAAATCCACGTTTTCGTAAACACACTTTACTTAAATTTATACGTATTTCCGATAAAACTTCCCCCAATTAAGGACTTCATTAGGGAAAGAATAAATACATGTTTAATCTACCACCAATCACACTTGAAAGTACTAAAGTAGGGGCTTCGCATGATTTGGCCATTTATCTCACCAGATGTTTGTCGTGAAAAACTATCCTCCAGGGACCTTTTAGAGCTAAGTGGAGAAGATGCCATCGAACATTCCCCGGTCCATCTACATGCTGGACAATCCATGCCTCTTCTTTCAGAAACATGACCTCCTCCCATCACTGTTATTTCGAAATCGCTGAAGTTTAACTCATTCAGTGCCGAAGGATAAATACATCGCCACATGTGACGTCCGATTTGGACAGAAGGATGAAATATCGCCATACTAAGGCCATCATGTTATTTGTTTTGTTTCCTGGTATCTTCCACAATTTCAATTCTCAGTGAACGAAAATTCCCATTATAAAACGTGTCCATATAATTATGTACCATGTTTGGTCCAAGCCTACTTTTTATCTGGCACTGAATCAGTTAATATGACCAAAGTATTTCCGTCTCTGAGGCATGAAGCTGTCTATGGTCAAGTTTTCTTCCATGTTTAGATCTTGAAGAATGTTAGTATTGTACTACTTTATGTCAGTATTTTACTACTTTATGTCAGTATTGTACTACTTTATGTCAGTATTGCACTACTTTATGTCAGTATTGTACTATTTTATGTCAGTAGTGTACTACATTATTTCAGTGGAGTACTACTTTATGTCAGTAGTTTAAAACTTTATGTCAGTATTGTACTACATTATATCAGTAATGTACTAAATTATGTCAGTGGTGTACTACATTATGTCAGTAGTGTACTACATTATGTCAGTAGTTTAACAATTTATGTCAGTAGTGTACTACTTTATGTCAGTACTGTACTACATTATGTCAGTAGTGTACTACATTATGTCAGTAGTGTACTACATTATGTCAGTAGTGTAATAATTTATGTCAGTAGTGTACTACATTATGTCAGTAGTGTACTACATTATGTCAGTAGTGTACTACATTATGTCAGTAGTGTACTACATTATGTCAGTACTGTACTACATTATGTCAGTAGTGTACTATATTATGTCAGTATTGTACTACATTATGTCAGTAGTGTACTACATTATGTCAGTAGTGTACTACATTATGTCAGTAGTGTACTACATTATGTCAGTAGTGTACTACATTATGTCAGTAGTGTACTACATTATGTCAGTAGTATACTACATTATGTCAGTAGTGTACTACATTATGTCAGTAGTGTACTACATTATGTTAGTAGTGTACTACATTATGTCAGTAGACTACATTATGTCATTAGTGTACTATATTATGTCAGTAGTGTTCTACTTTATGTCAGTATTGTACTACCTTATGTCAGTAGTGTTCTACTTTATGTCAACTTTATGGTTAATAAAGTGGTAATCGTCTTGAGCTGGCATTCGTCTAAAACTGTTTATAATTTACCTTATTCTTTAATAATATTAAAAAAAAGTCACTAGAAAGTCGACAGGGTCTACTTCATTGCACCGGGTTTTCTCTCATATGGCTTGGTCTCTTTCCGCAGCGCGGAAAGCGTCGCACAAAGCACGAACTCCGTAGCTCTAGCGACGAGTCTCCGAAAAATTTAACTCGTAAACCCAAGGACGCGGCCCGGAATCGAACCCACAACCTTCGGAGCCCGAGGCTTGACCACTTCGCCACGGAGACTCACGACTTATTCTTTATAAGCAAATATTACTTTCACATCTGCATAGTCCTATATGCATAAACAGTTAATATGTTAATTTCTTCTACACCTAAACTCTTTTAAGTCATTATGCCGCATACAATTATGACTTTTAATATCACAGACATTACCAATAGAGTGCACAATTTATTGCCTGGCCTATTTTGCTGCATATCTTCATGTACGTACTGCAGAAATCATATAACATAAACTAAAGCAATAAGATAAATCCTTCAAGCTGAAATACCATTTGATTTCCATCTTTTCGGTCTCCTTAAGAATACTATCCGCGGAACTAAGTTTGAAGGCGACGAGGGAGTGATTAATGCAGTGGAGAAATGATTACGAGAACAGGACAGAATGTGGTACAGATCTGGGATACATACTCTTGTTTCATGATGGCTTAAAACCGTTAAAGTTGATGGGGTTTATGTTGAGAAGTAGAAATGTTTACTGCACATGTGCATGAACATTGTGACTAAATTTCATGTGTATGTTTTTTAACGGTTACAGAGATACTAATTGTGGTGTATAACTTTCTGAACTTCCTTCGTATAAACACACATATTCACACAGCAATTTAAATTGTCTACAACGGTAATTTTAAACTGATTATCTTGTCGTATTTGACTGCAAAAAAAAAAAAAAAAAAAACAATTGGCTCAATCTATTGTTTGTGTCTTCGTTATTCAAATTCACTACGGGAAAACGTTTTGACTTATTACTTTTAACCTTTTTTCTGAATAGTTCTTAAACACCGTCTGTCCTAAACAATTATTACATTAATCATAAATGACCCAGACATGAATACTTTAAAGTATTAACTCTCCTGGATAAAACGAATTCAGACCCAATTCAATTCAGACAATCAACAGACAAGACAGGCAACGGAAACCGGAAACCACACAGAAATCTGGATTAAACACTTCTGAACTGGAGACCTGGCATTATTATGACCTGGGGATAAACTGACTTAATAACCTCGGCCTCATTTGGATTGAGACCAAGCCTGGAAAAGCCGCGGGCTTCATTGTCTGTGAAAGCCGCTGACACACACATACACATTCGCATGCACATACCCGCACGCGCATTCTCACACATGCACGCGCGCATCCATACATACACGCGTAAACATATACGACAGCACTTGCACAAGATGGGATGATAATTGCAGATGTGGCTTGCTCGGGAGCTCTTGAGACGAGAATGTCCGGACGTAGCTGGAGATGGAGACCCGGGCAATTTGATTCTCTGGCTGTAGACAAACCCTGGACAACACTTGGACAAAGGAACAATTAGAGGAAGATAACATTGCGTTCAGACACAGCTGCGAGGAATGTTCTAGCCTGCGGTGAGAAATGTTCCAGCGTTTCTCAAGATGTTGGTACCTTTAAGTCCTGATTTTTACATGGGCTGGAGCCGCGATAATGTAGCCGCCAGAACTAACTTTTCATGTCATTCTACTGGCCCACCCTCCGTCTCTTTCTTCTTCCACCACTTCACTCGTCTTTCTCGTCCTCAACTTCTTCCCCTCCCTCTTCTTCTTCCTTCTTAAGCCTCCGATCCTCCCTCTTTCTCCCTCCTAATCCTCCTTCTTCTTCCTTCCCTCATTGTCTGCCTCCTCCCTTCAATGTCTGCCTCCTCCTTTGTCTTCTTACTCCTCTTTAACCTTAGTATATTCTTCCGCTCTATTATTCCCGCTGCTCAAGCTCTGTTTTCTTCCTGCTCTTCTCCTCTTCCTCCACCTTCTCCATCTTGTTTCTCCTCCCCACTCTTCTTTCCCCCTGTTCATTCTTCTTCCCCTACCTCTTGGGGATTTGGTTTTCTGGGCTGTAATAAACCCTGTAATAAACCCTGGACATCACTTTGACTAAGGAACAATTAATTAGATGACGATAACAACACGTTCAGACACAGCTGCAAGGAATGTTCTAGCGCAGTGGTTCTCAACCGGTGGGGACACTCCCCCCCCCCCCCGCCAGGGAGGAATTTTAGGGTTTCCAGGGGTAGGGGGGAGGGTGGAAATTAAGACCACAGATTGGCAGACTCAAAATGGTTTCAGGCACAATATACTGGTTGTCTATTAAGCGTTTTGTTTTTTTGTTTTGTTTGTTTTGATGAAGCACAATTTTCTGGCATTCTGATGTCGTGTATTAAGTGACCATGTTTTGACGTTTTAAATGTTTGTTTATTTTGTAATATACTTAATTTGGTGTGTTAATAAAACATTGTAAATATAAAAAAAATGCACCTTTTGAGGCTGATAATTTTGGAAAGGTGGGAATTCTTCTTCTTTCGTTCGCTGGAAAAAGGGGAATGCCATTCTGACATTTGGTGAAATGGTGCATGGGCCAAAAAAGGTTGAGAATCACTGTTATAGTGTATAATGGGAAATACCTTTTAGTGATTCTTTAGATGTTAGTACCTTTATGCCATGATCTTTACCTGAGTTTAAGCCACATAGTGCAGTCATTAACATTTTCTCTTTTTTCTCCCTTGTGTTCTTCCTCCTCCACCTTCTCCCTCTTCCTCCTCCCTCTTCTTCTTTCTCCCCCTCT
Source organism: Cepaea hortensis (assembly GCA_963921405.1). Taxonomy (NCBI): domain Eukaryota; kingdom Metazoa; phylum Mollusca; class Gastropoda; order Stylommatophora; family Helicidae; genus Cepaea; species Cepaea hortensis. The sequence continues at coordinate 239,571,970 of OY992876.1, forward strand.
TCTTCTGCGTGCATTGGGAAATATTATTCTGTTCCAGTGGACCTCAAGTTATTCTATTGCCCTGGCTCGGATAGGTTTTTGCTTGCCAACCCTCCTCCATTCCCTGGACTCACTGTCACTCTGTCTATCTACCTCGGGACCTAACCTCTAAGGTGTATTTCTGGCTGCCGCATAAATAACATGGCGATCGTCAGAATAACTTGAAAGTAATTTTATTAACCTAATCAAGAACAGAACAGGAAAACATCAAGGCAGATAAAACAGATAGTTCTAAACAGACACAACAAGGATAACGTTCAGGCATAGAGCCTCGGGTAGCTATCTTCATAGACGCAGCTTCATACACTGTCCGATCCGTCCACATACAGCTCACCGCGTGTGCAAGAATCTCCTTCCTTCCAGGTAATTGGTTGTACGTACAACAGCCTTCTGTAGAAGCAAACTTCCAAATTTCCATGGACCACAGTCTTTTTAGTAAACAAATGTTCTAGGGAAGTGGTATAATGTCAGGTAGGAAATAATGTCCTGGAGAATAGTTCTCATATAATAATGGATGTGTCTGAGTGATTGGCGGGGTCCAGCCAATAATACAAAAGGACTCAATCCAATCGTATCGAGATGACTGGTGATGTGTCAGTACAGCTGATGGTCATTCTTTCCAGGTCAGCAGTGGGTCTATCTCGTAGAGATCATATTCTTAAAGCAGGCATGGCCCAAACCTTGCCATGGCATAGTCATAAACATACTTTCTGCGTAGAGTCCTGTCGAGACCTTCAGCTCTGTTCATACTTCCAAAAAGAAGGACCCTGGAAAGGACAAACATTCGAGTGAGGGATCAAGCTGACTCAAGCACCACATATTAGTTATGCATTTCAGCTTACCAACACCAGTTTATCAGTGGCTTGCTTGAATGCGTCGGACATGTCAGGTAGCCCCTGGATTGGCTACGTCCTGGCTTGCATAGACCTCCAATCTGTAGACGTCAGGTCGGCTATACTATGCACCCTGATACATACACGAATCACTCTCCTCACTCATACCCTGCCTTTATTATTATTGGGCACATTCATTTCCCAGCTTCTTTCTCCCTTGCAAACCATGCCTTTCTCACAACCAAGATCTTGTGGTGTGGTGCGCCTAGTAATCTGTGTGTTTCTCCCCGTTAACTAATAATATAGGAGTGGGGTTGTATGGCACGCAGTGTAGTTCCCCATTCCCAGCAAGAATATGCAAGAAGATACTACCTCTTCCGGCTGCTGCTCTTGTCTGAGCTGCCGCCGCAATGTACCGGCAGTGCCTCACCTAACACGTAGATTCAGAGGAATGCAGGTTCCCTAAATAAGATAACGAAGTTTATTTATAATCCCCACATCATCCTATCGACTACAAGACGAAAGAGATAGCACCATGGATAGCCTCTTCCGGCTCAAGAAGATAGATCATAGATTGGTGGACCCCATCCCCGTAGCTATCTAATGTGCCTATATTTAAAAGAGAGATGCTACTAAGTAACGGTAAGCCGTAGGAAGCAAGATATCACTCGTCTATCAGCTGCCAAGAACAAGCGATATCATTTGGTAACTACTTATTCTTCAGATGTGTTCCCTTGCCATGCCAAGATCAAGACGCGTAGCCAGATCGGCTAACGGTCACCCCCTCCCAACATGGCAAGACTGCTGTTTCGCCATATCCTCTCAGTCGTTAAGACAATAGATATTTATAGGCCAAGTTTTGCCTGGACCAAAGAAAACCCAAGTTTACCTTTTCATTCCACCAGTAGTAGACCTTTTAAAACTGTCTCAATCTTTAACTTGAACTCTTGACATTCGGCCGTGGATGGCCATCAGTAGAAACGGACATGAATCCTCCAGAAGCCGCACCAGTGCACATTTGACGCAAGGCGCTCCATCGGGTCTACCCGAAAGGAAAGACAAATATATACTCGCTCCATGTAAAGATTGTGGTATGAAGATAACCCAAAGAACCATCTTTCATGGAGATTTGAGCAACCAAGAGAACTGAGAGTTTCCGAAAGCCGTTTCCCCCTGTCTACCAAAATAAAAGAATGCATAAGGACATGGGCCACTGGCGTTTCGCTACATAGGCCCCCTCTTAAGAAAGTCGAACCCTACGAACTTTCTACTGTCAGTGGTTCTGTTCGAATGACCCCACCCTCACATTCAACCATAGGATGCCGTGATAGGAAATCTGCTCCCACATTCTCCCTTCCGGGGATGTATTCGACCGTGAACTGATACGGTTGTAGGAGCAATGACCATCTCATTAACCTCGCGTTCAGTTTCTTAGAAGTTGCCAAAAATGTCAGAGGTTGATGGTCGGATTGCACTTTGAAATGGACTCCATACAGATAAGGTTGAAATTTCTGTACCGCCCACACTAGAGCTAGACATTCCCGTTCGATGGTGGAGTAATTCCGTTCGGCGGGTAACAGTTTTCGACTGGCATATGCCACCGGACACAGCACCGAAGGATTATCTCGCCCTTCCTGCAACAGAGTTGCCCCAATCCCTATGTTACTCGCGTCGGTTCTCAGAACAAACGTTTTCTCCAAATCTGGGAGTTGCAGGACTGGCCTATCCACCAAAGCCTGTTTCAGCTTCCCATAAGCTTCTTCACAGCTCGGGGTCCAGATTATAAGATCTGGCGATCCTTTCTTCAGAGTCTCGGTTAACGGCGCCGCAATTTCGTTGAACTTTGGAATAAATTTCTGGTAAAACCCACACAGAGACAAGAAAGACCTAACATCTTTTTTGGATCTAGGACAGGGTGCGAGACGGACCTTTTCAATATTCTTTTCTTCCGGTACCAGTCCCCTTGGGGTAATAGTATGTCCCAGAAATTCCAAGGATTGATAGCCAATCATGCATTTGGCTGGACGGGCGGTTAACCCTTCCTCTTTTAACCTTTTGAAGATCTGTCCCAAGGACCTCAGGTGATCACTCAGATTGTCAGACGCGATGAGAATATCATCCATAAACGAGACCACAGAGGGATCCTTTAAAGGGTCTAATAACATTCTCATCATGCGAGTGAACACACTGGGCGCATTGCTCAGCCCAAAAGGCATCACCTTAAATTCGTAATGGCCGCTCGGAGTACTGAAAGCGAGCATGGGTCGAACCTCAGGCTTCACAGGGATCTGATAATATCCCCGACTTAGATCAATTTTTGAAAAGAACTTAGCCTTATTTAATCTGGCAAACAGTTTATTTGTGTTTGGTAACGGCTCCACTTGGAATGTCGTACAACTGTTTAAATGCCTGTAATCAATACATAAGCGGTGCTCCCCGCTTGGCTTCCTCAACAAGACAACCCCGGCATTATAAGGAGAAGTCGAAGGAGTTATGATGTCATCATCCAGAAGCTTCTGGATTTCTGCTTCCAGGGCCTTCTCTTTCGAAAAGGGCACTGGATATATTTTTTTTTCGAATGGGGTCTTGGGTATTCAGAGTCATATCAAACTCGACCAACCCTGTCCGTCCTGGACGATCGGTAAGAATATGTTGATGGGACTCCAACAAACGGATGACCAGTTCTGTTTCTTCAGTCGACAGATCAGGATTTATATGTACATCCTTATAGGTTTCCCCAGGTTGTAAAGGATACTCCCTATCCGCGTCTTCGCCCGATTCAGTTTCCATCGCGACCGCCATAGTCATGAGTGGGAGAGAAGTACCATCGGATCGTTCCTCATATTTTTTTAAGAGGTTAATGTGAAAGATTTTAGATTCCCCCCTGATCCGGATAGCATAATTGGTACGGGACACAACCCTTTCCACCGGGAAAGGCCCCTGCCAACCAATCTCGAGTTTATTGGAACCTATTGGAAGTAACAACAGAACCCGATCCCCCACCTTAAGAGACCTATCTTTCGTCCTTCTATTGTAGTAGGCCGCGTGTCTCTTTCTGGCCGCTCTCAGATTCTGAGCTGCCAAAGCCCAACCCGTCTGGAGTTTCTTCTTTAACTCTTCGACGTATTTATATGAGGATACAACTTCTTCAGAAGTTTCTTCCTCTGTCCAACATCTCAATAAGGCTTCTAAGGGACCCTTGATTGGCCTCCCGAATAGTAGAGTGGCTGGTGGCAACCCGGTCGACCCATGGGGAACCTCCCGATAGGCGAACAAGGCGGCTGAGATATACTCATCCCATCTGTCTGGTTTCTCTTGAGCCAACTTCCGAAGCATGGTCATCAAGGTACCATTAAACCTCTCTACTTGCCCATTTGACTGAGGGTAGTATGGGCTTGTGTGAATGTGGTTAGTCTGGAAGATACGAAAGACTTCTTCCATCAGCTTACCACAGAACTGAGACCCATTGTCCGTTAGGATCTGGTTGGGAAATCCCAACCTAGTAAAGGTCTCCATCAGTGCATCAGCCACTCGCTTAGAGTCGATTGTGGCCAACGGTATCGCCTCGCCCCACATGGAACAGCAATCTCCCATCGTGAGAATGTACTTATTCCTCTTCCTAGTCCGAGGAAGAGGACCAACAAGATCGATGGCAACTCTCTCGAAAGGAGAGTTCATAATGGGCATGTCTCCCAGGACTACCGGAGCTGTCCAGTGTTTTGGTGCCACACGCTGGCACTCTGGGCACGACTTGACGTACCTACGCACGTCTCCAGTCATCCCTGGCCAGTAGTAATGGCAGGAAATGCGCTGGAGAGTTGCCCCGACACCCATATGTCCACTGAATGAAATGGTGTGTCCCATATGAAGAAGCTGTTCCCGATAGGCCTTAGGAACTACCAGCTGTCCATGCTGACGTTCCTCCACTCCGGCTCTCCGGTACAGTAACCGATTCTTCATATAATACTGACCCCGTCTTGGTGGGTCAGACTTTTTTGGCAACTGGTTGAAGCAAGGTTGCAACGTAGCATCCTGGCTTTGAGCAGCTCGTAACTCCCCAGGCAAGGGATTCACGATCAAGGCCGGCGTCGGCTCATCCTCCGATTGAGATCTGGTTTGCATCGCCCCTACGTACATGGGTTCGGTTGGAATCCCTAGAAAGACGTAGCGACAACCCAAGATCATTGGGAAGATAGGATCTAGCAGAACGGCTGCCTGTATAGTGCCGGTAACATATTTAGATTTGATGTCTACCTTCGCAATTGGAAGAGACATCGCTACCGCACTCTTTGTCGCCGTTTGAATCTCAATAGATTCCCCGGTTAGCTGCTCCGGGCTCACTAAGTGTGATGAAATTACAGCCTCAAACTGCAGACCGGTGTCATAGAGACACTCAACTGGTTGTCCGTTCACAAGTACCGTTTCTACTACTGGTGGTTTTTCTGAATCATTGTTCCCAAGATCCCTCCCTTCTACTTCCTTGTGAGACCCTTCCCCGGTTTCTACAAGACAAGCAGCATAGTGAGAGTCTTTCTGTTTACGCCGGCAATCAACCGTATTGTGTGTGGGAGATTTGCAATAGGCGCACCACTTTTCACTCCACTTTCTTTTAGGAGATCCAGGTGGACTCTTACCAGAGGGTTTCTTAATAGGAACTTTCTCGAAAGGATCCTCCTTCTTGGTGTGAGCTGTTTTAGGGTTCTTCTTCTTTCCAGACCAGGTGTCTGGTGGTCGGGGATTGGGTTGTGACAATTCCCCATTACTCCCATGAGCTAGCACATACCTTTCCGCCAATGTGTTGACTATGTCTAACCTTTCTGCCCCATTTTCAAGCAAGAAGGTTTGCAATGGCCTAGGCATCATCCTCTTCAGTTGGTCCACGACCACTAATTCTTCCAAACTTTCATAGTCGTTAGCAAATCCAGCTAATGACATCCACTTCAAAAGGTAAGACTTCAGTCTGACACTGTAGGCTGCGAACATCTCTCCTGGCTCTCTCTTCGACTTTCTGAACTGCTGTCGGTATGTATGGGCTGTCATCTGGAACCTTTTCAATAATGCTTTTTCCAGAGCCTCATAGTCATTCTCCATACCAGGTGGCAACCTTGAGTAGACCTTGTACGCGGTCCCCCTCAGGCCCTGCGAGATTTTCAAGTTCCATTTCCCACGTTCCAGCCCCATAGCCAAAGCCATCGACTGGAATTTTTGAAGATACTGGTCGATCTTCTCTTTGTGTTCATCGAACGGGAGTAATGGGAACTTCATTGCCTGGTATGGACCGCCATTAGAAGTTGTTGATTCAGGGAGAACTGCGCCTCCAACTGCACCCTCGCTTTCCTTGGCCGTTTTAGCTTTCAGCTCCAACTCCCTCATACGAAACTCATGGTCTCTGACTGCCTGCTCGGCCTCCATCTTCCTAGCCTCCGCCTCAATTTTCTTGGCTTCGCGCACAGCCTGTCTGAAGTCTCTTTCCACTTCCTGCACATATTTCTGTAACTCCGCTCCATCATAGCCCATCTCACGCCCTGTAGCCTGTACGTCAGCGACATTAAACCCAGTTGATGCCATCTTAAACTCAGAGGGAAAGTGCCCAAGAAATTGTATAGAAAATGATTATCTCACATAACCAAAATATATATATTACACGACCACAACACGTCGTATGTCGGTCAGTCTGTGTCAGGAAGAGTATAGACAATAGCCAGGCACGGTAGGCAGAACCTATTGATAGTAGACAAGAATATCTGTCCCCTATCACTAAATCAGCCAGAACTCCACCAGGATTTCAAATATCCGGCGCGAGCCCCCAGAAATTGTAACAAGCTACGTGGAGGGTCCCAAGTAACTATGTAACAATATTTCAATGTTATTCTATTGCCCTGGCTGGGATAGGTTTTTGCTTGCCAACCCTCCTCCGTTCCCTGGACTCACTGTCACTCTGTCTATCTACCTCGGGACCTAACCTCTAAGGTGTATTTCTGGCTGCCGCATAAATAACATGGCGATCGTCAGAATAACTTGAAAGTAATTTTATTAACCTAATCAAGAACAGCACAGGAAAACATCAAGGCAGATAAAACAGATAGTTCTAAACAGACACAACAAGGATAACGTTCAGGCATAGAGCCTCAGGTAGCTATCTTCATAGACGCAGCTTCATACACTGTCCGATCCGTCCACATACAGCTCACCGCGTGTGCAAGAATCTCCTTCCTTCCAGGTAATTGGTTGTACGTACAACAGCCTTCTGTAGAAGCAAACTTCCAAAGTTCCATGGACCACAGTCTTTTTAGTAAACAAATGTTCTAGGGAAGTGGTATAATGTCAGGTAGGAAATAATGTCCTGGAGAATAGTTCTCATATAATAATGGATGTGTCTGAGTGATTGGCGGGGTCCAGCCAATAATACAAAAGGACTCAATCCAATCGTATCGAGATGACTGGTGATGTGTCAGTACAGCTGATGGTCATTCTTTCCAGGTCAGCAGTGGGTCTATCTCGTAGAGATCATATTCTTAAAGCAGGCATGGCCCAAACCTTGCCATGGCATAGTCATAAACATACTTTCTGCGTAGAGCCCTGTCGAGACCTTCAGCTCTGTTCATACTTCCAAAAAGAAGGACCCTGGAAAGGACAAACATTCGAGTGAGGGATCAAGCTGACTCAAGCACCACATATTAGTTATGCATTTCAGCTTACCAACACCAGTTTATCAGTGGCTTGCTTGAATGCGTCGGACATGTCAGGTAGCCCCTGGATTGGCTACGTCCTGGCTTGCATAGACCTCAAATCTGTAGACGTCCGGTTGGCTATACTATGCACCCTGTTACATACACGAATCACTCTCCTCACTCATACCCTGCCTTTATTATTATTGGGCACATTCATTTCCCAGCTTCTTTCTCCCTTGCAAACCATGCCTTTCTCACAACCAAGATCTTGTGGTGTGGTGCGCCTAGTAATCTGTGTGTTTCTCCCCGTTAACTAATAATATAGGAGTGGGGTTGTATGGCACGCAGTGTAGTTCCCCATTCCCAGCAAGAATATGCAAGAAGATACTACCTCTTCCGGCTGCTGCTCTTGTCTGAGCTGCCGCCGCAATGTACCGGCAGTGCCTCACCTAACACGTAGATTCAGAGGAATGCAGGTTCCCTAAATAAGATAACGAAGTTTATTTATAATCCCCACATCATCCTATCGACTACAAGACGAAAGAGATAGCACCATGGATAGCCTCTTCCGGCTCAAGAAGATAGATCATAGATTGGTGGACCCCATCCCCGTAGCTATCTAATGTGCCTATATTTAAAAGAGAGATGCTACTAAGTAACGGTAAGCCGTAGGAAGCAAGATATCACTCGTCTATCAGCTGCCAAGAACAAGCGATATCATTTGGTAACTACTTATTCTTCAGATGTGTTCCCTTGCCATGCCAAGATCAAGACGCGTAGCCAGATCGGCTAACGGTCACCCCCTCCCAACATGGCAAGACTGCTGTTTCGCCATATCCTCTCAGTCGTTAAGACAATAGATATTTATAGGCCAAGTTTTGCCTGGACCAAAGAAAACCCAAGTTTACCTTTTCATTCCACCAGTAGTAGACCTTTTAAAACTGTCTCAATCTTTAACTTGAACTCTTGACATTCGGCCGTGGATGGCCATCAGTAGAAACGGACATGAATCCTCCAGAAGCCGCACCAGTGCACATTTGACGCAAGGCGCTCCATCGGGTCTACCCGAAAGGAAAGACAAATATATACTCGCTCCATGTAAAGATTGTGGTATGAAGATAACCCAAAGAACCATCTTTCATGGAGATTTGAGCAAACAAGAGAACTGAGAGTTTCCGAAAGCCGTTTCCCCCTGTCTACCAAAATAAAAGAATGCATAAGGACATGGGCCACTGGCGTTTCGCTACACTCCACCTTCTCCCTCTTCCTCCTCCCTCTTCTTCTTTCTCCCCCTCTTCTTCTGCGTGCATTGGGAAATATTATTCTGTTCCAGTGGACCTCAAGATATTGGTACCTTGAAGTTCATATCTTTAAATGATTTCCAATTTTGCTGTCAAGCGTTGTGGGGAGGAATAATTGGTGCTCCAGCGCCTGATGGGTGGCTCTGGATAGTATCATTCCGTGTGATTGCACAATGTCTTTGATGTCGTCAATCCATTTCCTTCTTGGGCGTCCACTTTCTCTTGTAGCAAAATCTTCCTTGATATAGTGCCAGTGCTGGTATTTGATCGTATTGCATTCTAACGAGATGGCCGAACAATTTAATCTTCTGCTTTTCAATATATGTGGCACAAAGTGTTGATCCCACTGTCTGTCTGACAACATAATTTCTTACTCGGTCTCGGATAGTTAAATTGGCAGCTCTTCACAAGACATCTCATCACACAGGTGTTGGTATTGCGTAAGTGTGTTTAGAGCTAATTCATTCATTCAGTAGCATGCCCTTTGTAGAACTTATCCCCCACAACAACCGTCCGGAAAATTTCTCGATCATAAGCAAAATACCGCGCTTCCGATACACCCACCTGGAGATCATCAGCCACATACTGCATCCATCTTCTCTTTGGTTTTCCTCTTCGTCTCTACCCGGATATATACTTCTCCATAATTGTTCTCTTCAAACCCTCATGACGTGAGCAAAAATTATTGCTAAATGGTCTATCGAAATATGGTTCTAGCACTTTTACCCAATCCATCATGAGGCGTTTAAAAGAGCCATTAGGGAAGTAAAGTAAGGGCCCCTTGTGCAAGCCTCGTGACGTATTAGTTATATGGTGCTGGAGCTATCTTTAATAGACTAACTTTTTTTGCATATCCCTTAATGGACGTTGCAGTCAACCTCAGCATTTTTCAACTGCTGTTGATGTACTAGGCAAGATTACGCTCAGTAGTTTGCCATTGCTTTCTGAGCGACCGGCTCACATTCCCCTAAGTTACCAACGCGGCGAGAACCGCTACCGATTCTCGCGCAGGTGACGTAACTCACAAGAATATACGGGATTACGGAGAAAGACGTTAACCCCTAGGCCAGGAGAGTCCAAGGAAAGTAGTGGTTAATATCACACATGCCGCTTTTATTTCCCACGATACTTCATGGTACACATTGTATCTGGGTTCGACTTGGGAGCCAGGGTCAAATGTAAAACTTCGCCATGAATTGAATTCAAACCCAGGCCACCAGGCAAGAGTTTAATCACTACGCCACATCGATTCCCAATAGTCTACTTTTAATTGAACATGCTGGTGTGGTGGGAAACGAGCAGGCGGATAGATTGTCTGGGTTTACCACCCCTTGGTTAGGTATTGGCGCATGATAGGACAGACGCGGTGGTGGCTCTTTGGGATCGTGTGTGTAGTGCTGAGGAACAGATAGATCATCCCGGCCTGGAGAGAATGGTGCTGCAAGGAGTGATCAGACGACCTTGTCGACACTCGGGACTCAGAAGAAAAGCCTGTCGGACTGCAACTCGTACCTTTAGTATTGGGACTCTTCGTTAGCTGTTGACAATGAGGATGCAGCACATATGGGAATGATTCAACTCAACTCTAATTTAATTAGTTGACTTTGAAGCAATTTCCAGTTTAATTTGTAAGGTTTCACGCGTTAATTAATTCTATTATTCTTTATGTCTATCACATGTTTATGTAATTATTTTTCATTAAATTATTTTCACATTCTAGCTGCGTAGTCTCCAAAAATTGTTACTTCTCCGAGAAGTGAAGATACATTGCTCTTAATTACGTGTGACTCCATTTAATGATTCCACGATTGTTTTAATTGATATTGCTCAATTACTTTTTATTTATTGTTGAACTCGTGAGTTTTCTTGCATTTATAGAGTTTCGGTTGGTTTGTTAAATGCATTTCGATTTCTGCTAGTATGGTATCCGCAAATTGTTTTATTTCAAGGTTTGTAAGGTGTCTTTCCTCAAACAGATGTGCTTTTTGTCTCCTGTAGTTCTTGTGCAGACTTATTCTGTTATTGTCTTGTCACCTTATTTTACTCTGTTCTATGCGCGCAAAACCGATGGGCGAACGCCTGACGGGCCTGCGAATGACCGGCATGTGATTTGTGGGTACGGGACTTGTGGGCATGTGACTTGTGGGTATGTAACTTGTGGGCATATGACTTGTGGGCATGTGACTTGTGGTATATGATTTGTGGGTATATGACTTGTGGACATGTGACTTGTGTGTATGTCACTTGTGGGCATGTGACTTGTGGTATATGACTTGTGGGTATGTGACTTTGGGGGTATGTGAATTTGGGGGATTGTGACTTGTGGGTATGTGATTTGTGGGTATGGGACTTGTGGGCATGTGACTTGTGGGCATGTGACTTGTGGGCATGTGACTTGTGGGCATGTGACTTGTGGGCATGTGAATTTGGGGGATTGTGACTTGGGGGTATATGACATGTGGGTATATGACTTGTGGTATATAACTTGTGGGTATGTGACTTGGGGGTATGTGAATTTGGGGGATTGTGACTTGTGGGTATGTGCTTTGTGGGTATGGGACTTGTGGGCATGTGACTTGTGGGTATGTGACTTGTGGGCATGTGACTTGTGGGCATGTGAATTTGGGGGATTGTGACTTGTGGGTATGTGACTTGGGTGTATGTGACTTGTGGGTATGTGACTTGTGGGCATGTGACTTGTGGGTATGTGATTTGTGGGTATATGACTTGTGGGTTTATGACTTGTAAATATGTGACATGGGTATGTGACTTGTGGGTATGTGACTTGTAAATATGTGACTTGTGGGTACGTGACTTGTGGGTATGTGGCTTGTGGGTATGTGGCTTGTGGGTATGCGACTTGTGGGTATGTTAGGGAGTCTCTGGCGAAGTGCTCAAGTCGTTTGACTCGTGCTCCGAAGGTTGTGCGTTCGATTCCGGGCCGCGTCCCTCGGTTTACGAGTTAATTGTTTCGGAGACTCCTGCGGGTCGTCGCTAAAAGCTACGGAGTTCGTGCTTTGTGCGACGCTTTCAGTCCTGCGGAAAGAGACCGAGCCATATGGGATACAACCCGATGCAATGAAGTCGACCCTGTCGACTTTTAAGCGACTTTTTTTTTTTTTTTGGGGGGGGGGGTATGTGACTTCTGGGTATGTGACTTGTGGGGATGCGATTTGTGGGTATGTGACTTTCGGGGATTGTGACTTGTGACTTGTGAGTGTGTGAATTTGGGGGATTGTGACTTGTTGGTATGTGACTTGTGGGTATGCGACTTGTGGCTATTGACTCCTGGGTATGTGACTTGTGGGCATGTGATTTGTGGTATATGACTTGTGGGTATGTGACTTTGGGGTATGTGAATTTGGGGGATTGAGACTTGTGGGTATGTGATTTGTGGGTATGGGACTTGTGGGCATGTGACTTGTTGGTATGTGACTTGTGGGTATGCGACTTGTGGCTATTGACTCATCGGTATGTGACTTGTGGGTAGTGACTTGTGTGTATGTGACTTGTGGTTATGTGACTCGTGGGCATGTGACTTGTGGGTATGTGACTTGTGGGTATGTGACTTGTGTGTATGTGACTTGTGTGTATGTGACTTTGGGGTATGTGACTTGTGGGTATGTGACTTGTGTATATGTGACTTGTGGGTATATGACTTGTGGGTATGTGACTTGTGGGTATGTGACTTGTGGGTATGTGACTTGTGTGTATGTGACTTGTGTGTATGTGACTTGTGGGTATGTGACTTTGGGGTATGTGACTTGTGGGTATGTGACTTGTGTGTATGTGACTTGTGGGTATATGACTTGTGGGTATGTGACTTGTAGGTATGTGTCTTGTGGGTATATGAGTTGTAAATATGTGACTTGTGGGTATGAGACTTATGGGTATGTGACTTGTGGGTATGTGACTTTGGGAGATTGTGACTTGTGGGTATGTGACTTGTGGGCAGGTGACTTTCGGTGATTGTGACTTGTGGGTATGTGACTTGTGGGTATGTGACTTGTGGGTATGTGACTTGAGGGTATGTGAATTTGGGGGATTGTGACTTGTGGGTATGTGACTTGTGGGTATGTGACTTGTGGGTATTGACTCCTGGGTATGTGACTTGTGGGCATGTGATTTGTGGTATATGACTTGTGGGTATGTGACTTTGGGGTATGTGAATTTGGGGGATTGAGACTTGTGGGTATGTGATTTGTGGGTATGTGACTTGTGGGCATGTGACTTGTGGGCATGTGACTTGTGGGCATATAACTTGTGGTATATGACTTGTGGGTATGTGACTTGGGGGTATGTGAATTTGGGGGATTGTGACTTGTGGGTATGTGACTTGTGGGTATGTGACTTGTGGGTATTGACTCCTGGGTATGTGACATGTTGGTATATGACTTGTGGTATATAACTTGTGGGTATGTGACTTGGGGGATTGTGAATTTGGGGGATTGTGACTTGTGGGTATGTGAATTGGGGGTATGTGACTTTGGTGGATTGTGACTTGTGGGTATGTGACTTGTGGGTATGTGACTTTGGTGGATTGTGACTTGTGGGTATGCGACTTGTGGGTATGTGACTTGTGGGTATGTGACTTGTGTGTATGTGACTTGTGGCTATGCGACTTGTGGATATGTGACTTTTGGGGATTGTGATTTGTGGGTATATGACTTGTGGGTATGTGAATTTGGGGGATTGGCACTTATGGGTATGTGACTTCGGGGGGTTGTGACTTGAGGGTATGTGACTTGTGGTTATGTGACTTGTGGGTATGTGACTTGGGGGTATGTGGCTTGTGGGTATGTGACTTGTGGGTATGTGACATGTAAATATGTGATTTGTGGGTATGTGAATTGTGGGTATACGCCTTGCGGGTATGTCACTTGTGGGTATGTGACTTGTAGGTATATTACTTGTATGCACGTGACTTGTAAATTTGTGACTTGTGGGTATGAGACTTGTGTGTATGTGACTTGTGGGTATGTGACTATGGAGGATTGTGACTTGTGGGTATGTGACTTATTGGTATGCGACTTGTGGGTATGTGACTTTCAGGGATTGTGACTTGTGGGTATGTGACTTGTAGGTATGTGTCTTGTGGGTATGTGGATTCGGGGGATTGTGACTTGTGGGTATGTGACTCGTGGGTATGTGACTTGTGGGTATATGACTTGTGGTTATGTGACATGTGTGTATTGACTCATGGGTATGTGACTTGTGTGTAGTGACTTGTGGGTATTGACTCGTGGGTATGTGACTTGTGAGTATTGACTTGTGGGTATTGACTCATGGGTATGTTACTTGTGGGTATTGACTTGTGGGTATTGACTCATGGGTATGTGACTTGTGGGTATTGACTTGTGGGTATTGACTCATGGGTATGTGACTTGTTGGGTAGTGACTTGTGGGTATTGACTCATGGGTATGTGACTTGTGGGTATTGACTTGTGGGTATTGACTCATGGGTATGTGGCTTGTGGGTATTGACTTGTGGGTATTGACTCATGGGTATGTGACTTGTGGATAGTGACTTGTGGGTATTGACTCATGGGTATGTGACTTGTGGGTAGTGACTTATGGGTAATGACTCATGGGTATGTGACTTGTGGGTAGTGACTTGTGGGTATTAACTCATGGGTATGTGACTTGTGGGTATTGGCTCATGGGTATGTGACTTGTGGGTAGTGACTCATGGGTATGTGACTTGTGGGTAGTGACTCATGGTTATGTGACTTCTGGGTAGTGACTTGTGGGCATGTGACTTGGGCGTATATGACTTGTGGGCATGTGACTTGTGGATATGTGACTTGTGGGTATGTGGCTTGTGGGTATGTGACTTGTGGTATGTGACTTGTGGGTATGTGACTTGTGGGTATGTGACTTATTGGTATGGGACTTGTGGGTATGTGACTTGTGGGTATGTGACTTGTGAGTATGTGACTTATGGGTATGTGACTTCTGGGTATGTGACTTGTGGGTATGTGGCTTATGGGTAGTGAAGGAGTTTCACAATACCGACACTGAGTTCAAAATCAGCAATAGGCGATCTAAGAACAGAACGCTTTGCGTTGATTTTCACAAAGATATGTTGATCGTTTCTATCACATAAAGAACATTTTGCGCAATAAGTTCTTGTCCTTGAAATTGAGAAAAGCAGTTCTCGCATGTTACATAGAACCGGTTTTAATATACTGCTGCGCACCCTGTACATTTAGTAAACAGGCAAAAGAATCCATGGAAGCCTTGGAGATGTGGATTTATAGAAGAATGCTGAAAATTAATTGGGCAGCCAAAATGAACAATCTGGCCATTTTGATCGAAGTTAATCCACATTGACAACTTATTACTGTCACAAAGTATGATTGACATAGAGGATTGGCTATGGTTGTGTCTAGAGGATGTCTGTGTGAATGTTGTGTTGAACGACTGATCAACCACGATGCATCAATACCCAACACCGGACTGCGCACATAATCCTTTAATTTGAACAACTGGATACAACATTATTCCCCAGGAACGTTCATCATTACATATATATACATTGCATAGGCACAGGTACAGTACACGTAGTCCCAAATACTATTGCTGCTGACAACCGGACTCAGTCTTTAATCCTTAGCCTCAGAATTACTATCACTGAAAAAACACAGGGCGGAGTTCTCTCGCTAAGATATCATTCAATTTCCCAGACCACCGACCTCCACTGTGGGGTCCCAAAAACTCAACTGTCCTCATCAATGTTTTCCACTGTCTTTTACACCTTCTTTGCCGCCCTCCCCGGGGAATGCCCTTTAACCCCGTGAACTTGTTTATGTTGTAGCATTGCTACCAAGGGCGATCACGTCGCCGGTTAGTTCTGTCTACACACGTTACACTACCCTCTCCTCAAAAGAAAACATAGTTTTCCAATGATGGGAGAGTAATGTTTCTCTCTTGTGGGCACCAGTAACGTTGCGTTCCTAATAGTCCTTCTATCGTCCCTATCCATAACAGAAAACACAATATTCAACATGTTCCTACTCATAACCTTATGGCAAAAACCCTAAGATATAACATTCTCATTAGATAGTTAACACTGTGTAACGTGACATAAAGAAATGTTCATTGTTGAGGTGCTATACCACCCTGGCAGTCTTGTCTGGGATGATTCCTGAACGATGAGCAGTGTCACATTAACTTAACCATTTCATATACTAATTCCATAGTCATTGTTTTGTTGATCTTTGCCCATGGTGATTTCTGGACAGCAGGTCTGCCATGGTGTTTTTCCACCCCGTATGGGCATCGGAACAAATGGATACTCCTGCAGCAATATACTCCATCTATGAACGCGTGAGCTCTTCCTTACTGTTGTCTGCATGACTTTGAGTGTCTGTGATTGGTTTGTCTGATGACGTGACTGTTCATTGGGAAAAAACAAAACAAAATGTACCATTTCTTTACAGACCAAGCAATATCCTTGACTTCCAGTCGC
The DNA here is from genome assembly GCA_963921405.1 of Cepaea hortensis. Lineage (NCBI taxonomy): Eukaryota > Metazoa > Mollusca > Gastropoda > Stylommatophora > Helicidae > Cepaea > Cepaea hortensis. The sequence goes on from OY992876.1 coordinate 239,588,285, forward strand.
CACGCTGAAGATTGTCTCTGGTAGCGAAAGTTCACTGCTGACCTGTCCCACTGGTTACCCCACAGAATCTTCCTCTTGTCGCTCACATCCCCCAGTTTCTGCCGGTAATGCGTCTCCCCCTCGTGTACCCATCACTCATGGTCCCTATATATTTAAAACACCTGTAGGCTATCCATAACCCTGAGTCAGTGATGTCGTTAGCACTCTTTTGAACTGACTTAACTTTCCTATCTGTATCTTCCACCGTTACACCGGATTCTCTGTTTAGTTTGACCTCTTTATTAAATCCTGGCCAATATAACTGGTACACTGATCTCTGCTGCGTACGAATTATTCCTATGTGCTCTGCTCGTGAAATATCATGAGCTGTTCTTGTATACCGGTCTCTATGCTCTAAAGGTATCCCACCTTGGTTGCTTATAGTCTTGTCATCTGACACATCGTTAGTGAGACTATTATTCGTCCTTTCAAAGCCACCCTTCTCGTTCGTTGATCGCTTATGTTCTGGATTACCATATATCTGACAATCATTTTCAAGAGTGCTGTCTCGTCTTTGACAGTCACTAGGGCTTTGCTTGGGATCAATCTTCTCTTTTTCAGCGGTGCTATCACTCGTCCCTGTTTGGTTGTCAACTTCAGGTGCCTCTTCTTCTTCAGCTATAGTATCTAATCTAGGTTTTCTTCTGTTAACTGTTCTGTTCTGTTGTTTGTCCATCAAGAATGATGATGACCATTAATTTCATCCAGTGGGGTTGAAGGTATGGAGCAGTGGGTTCTAAGATGGCTAATAAGGCCTATATTGGCTCGAAATGTTCTTTGACAATGTGGGCAAGGAATGCTTGACGTTTCTGGAGGAGGATTTCCTGCAGTGATTTTTCTGTCCTGCCTTTTCTTCACAGCTCTTGCAGTCCTGGTTGCCTCACATATGACTGCACCCTTACGTAATGATGCACGCCACGAATTTCGGTCTCTGGATGCAGCCTCCCATGTGTCATGATGAATTCCAAAAGCCTTCAGTGAAATTTTCAGAGTGTCTTTAAAGCGTTTCCTCTGGCCACCTTGGGAGCGTTTACCACAACGCAGTTTGCCTTAAAAAATTCGTTTAGGGAGCCTGTGATCTGGCATGCGAGTCAAGTGACCAGCCCAGCGAATCTGGTTCTTCATCAGTAGAGTGTGGATACTGGGCATGGATGCTCTTTCTAGGACTTCAGTGTCTGGAATCTTGTCTTGCCATTTAATCTTCAGTAGCTTCCTTAGACAGACTGTGTGGAAGTGGTTTAATTTCCTAGCGTGTCGCTGATAAACAGTCCAGGTTTTACAAGCATATAGCAGTGTGGATAATACAACTGCTTTGTAGACTTTTAGCTTTGTTTGCAGGCTTATTCCAGTTCTGTCCCATACATTCTTGTACAGTCTGCCAAAGGCCGCACTGGCCTTGGAGATTCTTGCATTCGCTTCGTCATCAATTGTGGCAGCTTGTGACACAGTGCTGCCAAGATAGGTGAATTTGTCCACAACACTTAGTCTATGATCATTCACTTTGATATTCGGCACAGTGTGATTATTCCCTGGAGCTGGCTGGTACATAACTACAGTCTTCTCCAAGTTGATATTGAGTACAGAGCGCAATCATCAGCAAACAGGAGCTCTCTGACGGTGTCGCTGTTAATTTTGGTTTTAGCTTTCAGCCTTCTGAGATTGAATAACTTTCCATCCATACGGTAGTTGATGTCTATTCCAATGTCGTCGTTCTCGAAGGCATTCATCAGCATGGCTGAAAACATGAGGCTGAACAGTGTTGGTGTCAGGACACATCCTTGCTTCACTCCATTGGTGACAGGAAAGGGTTCAGACAGTTCGCCATTTTCCTGTACTCATGCCTGCATGCCATCATGAAATAGCCGCACTATTTGGACAAACTTTCGTGGACAGCCATATTTTGCCATAACCTTCCACAGTCCTTCTCTGCTGACATTATCAAAAGCCTTGGTAAAGTCAATGAAAGTGGAGAACATTTCGCAGTTCTGTTCCTGACATTTCTCTTGCAGCTGCCTTGCAGCGAAAATCATGTCAACAGTTCCACGTTCTTTTCTGAAGCCACACTGACTCCCAGGAAGAAGACCTTGATCGAGATGGGCTGTGAGGCGATTGAGAAGAATTCTGGCGAGTATCTTCCCTGCAATTGAAAGCAAGGAGATGCCTCGGTGGTTGTCACAGGATTGGCGGTTTCCTTTATGTTTGTAAAGGTGGACTATTGACGCGTCCTTTAAATCTTGTGGCATGGTCTCGTTCACCCATATGTTTGTAAAGACTTGGTGAAGCTGCTCTGTTAGGACCGGCCCACCTGCCTTGTATATCTCTTCTGGGATGGAGTCAGGACCAGGTGCCTTGCCGCTGGAGAGTTGCTGGATGGCTTTGTTTACTTCCTCTATGGTTGGCAGGTCATCAAGTGTCTCATTGGTAGGAACTTGAGGAAGGCAGTTGATGGTTTCATCATCGAAGAAGGAAGTTGCATTTAAGATGTTACTGAAATGCTCTGTCCAGCGTTGAAGGATTTCTTTCTTATCGGTGATCAATGGTCCCCCATCTGCACTGAGGAGGGGAACTATGCCTGGTGATGTAGGACCATAGACCGCTTTCAGTGAGTCGTAGAAGTTTTTCATATCATGTCTGTCAGCAAAGCCCTGAATTTCATCAGCTTTGCTGCTCAGCCAGGAGTCCCGCATGTGCCGAAGGTTCTACTGCACTACTCTCTGAATGTTCTTGAAAGCATCCATTTTTTATGTTGACTTTGGGTAAAACTTTGTTTGTATGTCGACCGCAGTTAAGGGTACCCACCAACCGCGGCTAGCTGGTTAGGTAGTGATGGAGCAGACAATGTTTAGGGCACCTTTTCTAGCCAATTCCTCATGCTATGGAGGTGAGCAGTGTGTTCCTATAGAGGGCTGCTCAGTCGCTCAGGGGGCTGCCGAATCCCACTGCTGCTCCGGTCAGTAGAAGACGACCATATGGCCTGAGCCGCCTGTGTGCAGGTCTGCGACTACGGCTGCCAGCGTACCCACGACTGCCGCTTCGCCGCTCGCCCGTCGCCACAAGGCTTGAAGGTGATATATGACGTTGGATGAAGAATGACTTGCGCGATGACTTGGATTAAAGTGAGGAAGAGTTGCGCAATTCGTCGACCTCACTCTCTCACCTGAGTCCATCTGAGTCCAGTGACAAGACAAGTCGAGACGACTGGAGACGAATACAGGTACAGTGGATGACCAGGGCGCTCTATGTGCCTTGCCGTGCTCATTACGTTCCACAACGCTTTGCAGGTAAAGGCCGTCTTGCCCGTTGAATCAAGAATGATTTCTTCCGCGCAGTCTGCCGAATCCTGTCTTCACATGCTGGGTAGGGATACCCTAGTTTACCTCTTGGTTTGACACCAAATCGGATACCCATGCCTGGTTTAGCCAGCCTCTCACAGCTGTTGCCCGGGGAGTGGCCGCTGTCGCATGCTGACAGCTACTAGGAGCCACAGGTACGAGCTGGGTGTCAGGCTTGGACCAGTGGGGGGTGGGTCCTGAAAAGGACATGAGAGTCATCCTTACCAAAGGTGCTACCAATGTCTGACACCCCGTACCCCCCCCCCCGTTAACTGTTAACTACCTCGTTACTGCTTACACCATATTTGTGGTACCAATGAACTACTTCCTTTTCTGTACACTCTTTAACTCGTGGCACATTTCCAATGATCAGATCTACCACTGGTGATTAGAGAACACACGCTGTCACTCTTCCTGTGATATATGGTGTTGTCACTATGATCACGGCCAATGGGTAAAATTCTACTGTACCATTAAACGTTATACATCTAACATTTTTTTCCTGTATAAGCCGAGGGATGTACTAGACTTTTTCTAACCCCGATGGTCGTACAAACAGAATCCCTAAGTGACACTGCTTCACTATCATTACAAACCCATGATGCAGCTTCAAACTTCCTCCTGCATGCACTGCTAATACTGCTTAAAATGTGTGACCTCCCATTATGATAGGCTGACTATCTTTATAAAAAAGAGGTTTGCATCCACTACAACTCTCATTATTGATTGTCTTAATCACTTGCTCTGCATTTGAGTGCTCAGTTTCCCCCATCATACATTGATAGCGGAAGTGCCAGGTCTCGACATATTTGAAACAAATAATATCCTTCCTCCTATTATCTGTTAGCCCACTGGATGGTTGTACATCACACTGTGCTGCCTTGTGTCTCCAGCTCCCACAATTACAACATCCGGAATACCTATTCGGACGCTTCTTAAAATTTCCCCTGTGGTCTAGGTAACGTCTTGATCTGCCAAAATGGTTGCCACGAAAACCATTGTCTTTAGGTCCTTGTTGCTCATACCTCTGTGCTGAGACCACACTTGGTCTAATAACTGGATTCTGATCCTGTTTACTATAGGCTGCACAGACTATTTCCTCATCAACTTGTCTGCTAATAGAACTGTTCGGATGTGCGGTCATGCAGTTTTGCTTTAACTGGGACATTGTGTCTATGTCCTTTGGTTTACGTTCTTGAAAGAAGGAAAATAAGTCGGTATTACATGACAATAATACCTTGTCTCTTAGCATCAAATCCACTAGACTATTAAAATCGTCTCCTACTTCTGCTAATTCTAGCCATTTCTTGAACAGAGTTTTCACATTATTAAAAAAGTCTGTAAAGTCATGTTTTTTTTCTGGCACAAATTGTCTGAACTTCGTTCTCTACCCATGCTTAGTTAGGTTGAATTTTGTAAGCAAGCGTTTACGCGGAATAGCATAATTATTTATTTCTTCCACTGGTAAATTGAACATGGTATCTAAGGCCTTTCTCGTTAGATACTCACTTAGTCTCATGGCATACTCTCCTTCTGGAATGCCTAAAGCCTTAACTGAAGCCTCAAAGCGGTCCAAATAAGCCTGTACATGTCTTTATCAGTAAAATATGGTAGTTTTAGTCGCTGTGATGAGTGCGACTGTCTTATGCTTTCACCACTCTGTCCTTTTGACGCTAGTTCTAATTTCCGGAGTGCAATCTCCGTTTCCATCTGACACTTAAACTTCTCTTTCTCAATTTCCACCGCATTTGTTTGTTTTAACTTTTCAAGTTCTAGATGCATTAAATTGACCTGTGTCTCTTTCTCTTCATGTAGCCGCTTGACTTCAGCTAACATTTCTTCCTGTAAACGCTGGACTTCAGCTAACTTTTCTTCCTGTTAACGCTGGGCTTCAGCTAACTTTTCTTCCAGTAAGCGCCTTGCCTCGCGTTCACTATGTGTCTCCTCTCTTTCCCAGTGATGAATTTTTTTTTAAATTTTGCTTCTGCAAACTCCTTTAGTTCTCTCCCACTTAGGCATAGTCGTTCACCCGCCTCAATATATTCCATTAAAGTAGGCATTGTTGTAATTGTGGACACGTTCCGTCAGTCAGCTGTAAATATAAAAACACTGCTGCTTGTCTTTGTGTACCTTCCCTAAGTACACCGTCACGCACTCTGTACGTAAATTCGTAGTACTAATAATATCACTCTCTACTCACACATCCCCTCTGTAAGAACTAAGTTAGTGTGGGAGGGGGGAGAGAATATTACCTATATTCCCACGAGTATGTAACAAATAGTTGTAGAAAGTTCCTGGAAATAGTGTTAGACATACATATAAATACCCAAATGGATGATAAACAATAAATGACACCTATTAGACGCTAGACGCATAGGCTGGTGACACGCAGACGGATGATTACATATAAATAAAAACCACTGAAGTCAACATGCCCATGTAAGACAATACCGTGCGCGCAATATGAACTGACAGTGTCAACTATACAGTAGTTTCACGAAGGATGGCAATAATAACATATATCCGAAGAAAGCAAATATAATATGTAAATATAATTAAAAGAAGACGAAAAAAAATCTAAAATCAATAATATACACAGATTTGACGTTAGACACCAAGGCACGGGATATTATTCCAAGACAGACACTGCCCCAAGGCAAAAACCAAATCGACCCGTCGATTACTTCCTAGAAAATATACTGTGCACCTGGGACTCCCTTTTGTAGTGCCTCACGAATACCGCGAAACATCACAAAAATATCCTACTTATCAAGAATACTGGACCACATACGAATAAATGAGTAACGCAGAAAAACAATACTTAGGACGATGGATTTAAATCTGTTTAGAAAGTCCTTTTATTAAGAGAAATACGACCACTCTTGCGGTGACGGCCCATGATAGTTTGTTACCAAATGTTTGTTGCCAACTACCTGGATGATGATGACACACGAATATAGACGATTCATCAGACAATAAAACACAAAATGTCGCAATTTTTTCTTGTCTCCATGACATATAGTTCTTCACAGCTGTTCTAATGTTTATATTCGGGACCGTAGCTGACTGAAGTACTCCGGTCACAATGTCACCTTCCGTTGTGTAAAAGCTTGATTCATAAGGTCATCTCCGTCCCAGTACACACTTGTACTATAATCTTCATGCGTGGTTCACAGTAACCTTCCGCACTGTTTTCTCCAACAAGGCTCAAGTCTCGCTAAGCCTCTCAGTACACACGCAAACTGTCTTCAACACGCACAGGACTCCGCTACCCTGTCACTAAATTCAGCTCCGCATGAACTCACAAAATTGTTTTGTACAAAAATAACACGCCCCGTACAAGGCTGTGTTCTGAAAAGTCAAACAGTAGCTTTCCAGCGTCTGCTGTTTTTTCCTGCCTAAGAAAATACTCGCTGTCTGTATTTTGGTGTCTCCCCCTCGCCGAGACCTGTCTTAAACACAAGCAAGATTCAGTTACACTGTCCCACCACTATCATAAATCGCGCTGACTTTTGGCCAAAACAACTCTCGCAGTTTCTTTGTCTGCTAGATAATTCTTCATAGGCGTAAACCTTGCCTCTGTATCGTGGATACCAATTCACCGTTGCTGTTCCCTTCCCTGCGACAGTCTGTAATTTGATGCTGTTCTCTCCAGCGATCTAAAACTTGTCACTTTCATGCATGCAACACTCTACCATAGATCTCCCCTCCGCGAGGTAACATTTGGTACTGTGTCGCGTATGTCCGCCGACCGCCGTCTCCCCACTCTCGCTGTGTATTTGTGTATCTTCCTGCGCTGAATCATTTCTTCACTTGTGAACTGTCTGCGTTAATTATCTGACGCACACACTGCCTGATCGTTGTCTGCTAGCTATCACAGGGCTGAACTTGGAAAACATGTCGTTACGCTTAAGAACTGATTCGTCCTGGTGTAAATCAATATACTGGCCCCTTGATTTGTTGACGAATATTCTTCTGTTTCCAATATTGCACTGCTGCTTGTGCAGTTGTTTTACGAGCCTTCCAGATAAAGGTCTTCTTTGACCGGACGTTGCCACCAGATAAATCTCTCTATATGTCACAAAGTATGATTGACATAGAGGAGTGGCTATGGTTGTGTCTAGAGGATGTCTGTGTGAATGTTGTGTTGAACGACTGATCAATCACGATGCATCAATACCCAACACCGGTCTGCGCACATAATCCTTCAATTTGAACAACTGGATACAACATTATTCCTCAGGAACGTTCATCATTACATATATATATGTATATATACATTGCATAGGCACAGGTACAGTACACGTAGTCCCAAACACTATCGCTGCTGACAACCGGACTCAGTCTTTAATACTTAGCCTCAGAATTACTATCACTGAAAAACACAGGGCGGAATTCTCTCGCTAACTCCGCTGTCATTCAATTTCCCAGACCGCCGACCTCCACTGTCGGGTCCCAAAAACTCAACTGTCCTCATCAATGTTTTCCACTTTCTTTTAACCCTTCTTGAACTTGTTTATGTTGTAGCATTGCTACCAAGAGCGATCACGTCGTCGGTTAGTTCTATCTAAACACGTTACAATTACAAACATCAGAAAGAAGCAGTCATATTATTTGGCCACATTATGAGAAGACAAAAACTGGAACATGTTGTGACAACCGGAAAGATTTGTTATAAGGGGGATATAGAATACTAGCTTGAGAAAATTCTTGATAATCGTGTGTCACTGCATGGAAGAAAGTCAACAAACAACAACTGATTCATGCAGTCGGAGATCGCAGTTTGTGGAAAGGCATTATTGTCCGGTCCAGCCAGCAAGGCACTGGATAATGATGTTCATTGGCTGTTCAGAAAGCACCCTCCTCTTGTAGATAGATCATATCTTCCTATTACACCTGTTGTTAATTTGATTGTAATCTCTTGTTGAAAACAAACCCAACATTGTTTTCGCTCACTTCGATTTTTCAACTGCTAAAACAATTATTAACAATTTTATGTTTTTTTAAGCTTATTGTAATATATATTCATTATACTTGTTTTCCCTTCTATAATGGCAATAAACGTTGCATGCCATTTCGAGCGCCATATTTCTGACCACAAATATTCTTCACATCACAAGCCACCTGGAACGCCGTATTTCTGACTCCAAATATCTTACTCCATATCACAATCCTCTTGCGGGCGCTATATTTCTGACCACACATATACTTCACATCACAAGCAATTTTCGTAGAACCATCATCAGAGAAGGCTCATTCAACGGCCAAGTGAACATCCAAGATCTACAACAGGTAGCAGCGAGCCGCCAGACATGGAGAGCCATGACTTCTGCCCTATGCGCCGACTAAGTCTCAAGAGGAAAGACTAACTAACAAGCAATTTGGGGCTCCGTTTTTCTGACCGCACATATCATACTTCATATCAAAAGCCACTAGGGGCCCCGTGTGTCTGACCACAAAAATAACACTACAGGGTGTATTTTTTATGACTGTGCAGTGTTTGAAAATATTGGCTGTTCAGGTTTTGTATTTACCTATTATGTTGTATGAACATTACAGAGGGTGAATACAAAACTTGTACCGGTAATATTTTAAAACACTGCACAGTCATTAAAAATACACCCTATACATATCACAAATCGTTGAGAGGAATAATGTCTTTTGAAAATGAAACTATTTCCACATGGGCTTTTCTCTCCAAACACATTGTATGGTGTTCTTGTCTTCTAGGATGTGTTAACGAATATCTTAAAGGATATATTACATGATATCTTAAAGGAGAAGAAAGATGGCAACGCCCAGGCAATTTGAGCACTCGCCCAGCGTGTCGGCCTTGAGATCAAGTTCAACTGACACTGAAAGTCAGTATCTCTGAAGTAGATGATATTGTACTCTTAAAGTACATACGGGGGTTTCTGTACCTGGTTTCGAATGTTTTGTTTCTATATATTTATGTTTTCAAATAGTTTATCATTTGATTTGTAAGGGAGTACTTTCATTGCACTGATATATTTTCAGTTAGGTATTTGTCAGATATGACTGAGCAACCGTATGGCAGTAGACGGTACTACCAGCTTTCTGTTAACGCCGAATATTGGTCGGCTTTCACTAAACCCTTTACCCACATTGTGCCAACGGCTTCAGGCGGAGGAGCGAAATTGGGAGAATACAAGCCTTATTCTGGTGCTAGGAAATGCAACGCAAAGACTAAATGTCATTGCAGGGCAGACCAGGCCCCGAGCCTTGGTCGGCAACTGTCTAAAATCGAAGGTCCGACAGGTGGACAGTTAGAGTATTGCTTTGCTGATCTGGCAGCTTCCGCAGATGCTCTTGCTTCAGATGTATTGGTGTCACTTTTCCGCTGGAGTAAACTAGGAAGGCCGAGAGAGGGATCATGTTGCATGGTCAACAGATGGTCTTTACAATTTAGTCCAGGCTTTGGGCTATGAAGAGGTTATTATGCATTTAATTTTGGAAACACAGCATATATCGTCTGGCAATATGCTGGTACAGTAGTACAAGGGGCTTCTCATAAGTCTTTAGCCTGATCATGAAGGAGTAAGCGGAGAACATTGAAATGTGGCACATTTTTAGATCATTCAATTTGTAATTGACATATGAATTATGAATTTCCCATCTCAACTGGTTGTCCCGACATGGTGCATGGCACAACACACACTATTGACCAGATCTGCACATCCAGCGGTTTGTCAGAACAATGGAGAAATCAGACGCCAGGACTGTGATAAGATTCTTGATGTTACAGGGTAAAACACCCACAGAAATACACAGGGAGATGGGGCCAGTGTTTGAGGAAGTCTGTCCTTCGCATGCTTCTGTAAAAAATTGGTGTTTTCAGTTTAAGTATGGCCGTTCCCAACTTGCTGATCTGCCAAGATCAGGACGACAGTCCTCAGAGTGCAATGATGCAGATGCTGCAGAAGTGAAGAAAATCATAGACCAGGATAGGAAAATTACAATTGCAGAGATATCGTGTTCAGCAAACCTGAGTAAGAGTACAGTGTTTAAAATTTTACACAAGAGACTGAACATGAGAAATGTGTGTGCCCCGCGCCTGCTGACATGTGAACAGAAACAAACAAGGGTTGATTGCTGTGGCCAGTTGCTCAACATGTGGGGGTCGAAAAACATGTAACAGACCATGGGGACGGTAGATGAGACTTGGATTCACCAAATTGTCGTAAAAAACAGCTGACAGCAAATCGTCTTGACAGTGACGAAGATGTCATACTGGCTTGTGATAACTGGTTTAATTCGAAAAATAGGTTGTTTTATACTGAAGGTCTTTTCAAGGTCACGCAGAATGGCAGAAATTCATAAATTCAGATGGTGGGTACATTGAGAAGGAATAAGCACTGTGCTAAATTTAAATTTTCTCTGCCTACTCCTTCATGGTCAGGATAAAGACTTATCAGAAGCCCCTTGTCTATATCTTCGGATCGGATTTATTGTCATTCCGCAGAACTCGCAAGGAGTCTCAAATTACAGTGCTCAAACGCCATTGTTCCTGCGAGAAACTGAATATCTGTACCCTAGAAATTGTTCCATCCACCCAGAGTCTGGCGTGTGCAGAACTTTGCCTCTTAAGCCTGTCGGTATTTCTCATCAGCCAATAGTCCTGGCTTTGCTACTGTCAAGTGTATATTGTCTCTGCTGCATGTTCGCCAGTTGCGTTGACTATTGTCATTTTCTAGGCATCTGTAGAGAAGGTAGTTTAACATAGCTTTCCTTCTAGCCGGTGATTATCATGATCCATGACATTTTTAAAAACCTGGTGTGCTGAGCATATTCTGTTTTGTAGATGAGTGTGTCTAATCGGAAATTTTGCTTTGCCTGAGCAAAAGTTCTCACGCATGCACACGTCTCTGAATGTACCATCTGTCTGATCCAATGTAGATATTTGATTAGACGAACAGAGTATAGTGGAGGGATTTGGTCAGTCCAATAGGGTAAAGTGCGGGATTTGATCAGGCCTATAGGGTAAAGTGGAGGAGAATGATCAGTTGAATAGGGTAAAGTGGAGAAATTTGATCAGACCTATAGGGTAAAGTGCGGGATTGGATCAGACCTATAGGGTAAAGTGGAGGGATGTTATGAGACACAGGCATTCGCGTCTGACGTTTTCAGGCTGGTCGGCTGGACTCGTGGTACTGGACCCCGTGTCGTTCGTGACCCCCGTGCTGTCATAGCAGCCACGTCGTACTACAGTCCGTCCGTGTTAGGTTAGGTTATTCAGTGTACTGACGTCTAGTCCGTTCAGGGCAGTGAACTTATGTCCCCTCCTATCACTCGGTCTTGTCCTGCCGATGTATTGTTTATGACACGTCAGTGTCCCAACCTAAGTCCTGTCTCCACTCTATCTACTGTCCTGTAGATGTTCTGTCTTATGACCACTCTGTGTCCTGACTTATGTCCTGTCTCTATTCTATGAACTACACTGTCGATGTCCTTACCTGTGTCCTGTATGTCCTTATATATGTCGTTCTGACTCTATTCTGTCCCTTATCCTCTCTATGTCCTTTACCTATACTCCCAACACCCTGACATCCTTTCATCCCCCTGGGTATTGTGTCACCGAATTCATTCCAAAGGGTGTGACACAATGTCGTATATGCATATAAAAAATTAGTCGGAACTAATTTGTCAGTGTGTTGTGGAAATTCGTCAAACATCTACTTAGGTACCACTCTGATTCATATGGGTATGAAACACCGTTGAAGTATCTACCAACTGGTTTATTATCAGTTTAACATTCTTGATATGTTGCCAAGAGTCACCACTCTCCTACATTTCACTACTGGAAGCTGTTGACGAACCAAGGGTATCTTGTCTTATAATTATGGTTACCCCATAAAATGCAACGCCTCTCTGACATCCAAAATTGATGCCCCGCAACAATTTGTCCCTTTTTAACGGAGACTATTCATGGATATATTACCATGGCTTCCATAAAATGTTACCTCAACATCTTTATTCAAGATCTGTGTCCGCTGATCTGTACCTGTCTAGCTTCCGCTTGTTGATAGATCTTTTACCTGTGTACTCATAATCCCTATTAATCTGTTGTGTCCCTAGTATAAGTGTGATCTCCCTTGCTTCAAAATTAATGTTTGTACGTTAACTGTTCGTATTATGTTTGTTTGCGTGTTCTGTTATTTTTAATGTATGTTTAAATTAGAAACATAGGTTATGTCTATAATCTGTGTACTTTAAGTCTTCAAGTGTCATCAGGTAGGTTTCTACATCTCACAAATGAAGGCTTATGCTCAATTTCTGAGATGAGTCCCCGAACTGTGATTCTTGAAGACATAACTATAGTTGCAATGTAATTCTAACGTTAACACTTATAAAATCACTGCACGCTCACATGTGCTACACAGAAGACGAAGACAAATCACCACAACAAAACATGTGTGCATAAAAGCGCACTAATATTCAACCTCCTCATTTTAATGCATTCATTCATCCTTTCATACACTGTTTGCTCACTCAGTTACACAATGCATTATTAAAAATGATTATTATCATGAAATAAAAAATACGTTCGTTGATAGAGCTGATCTATGTTGCAATCGCAATAAGTTTTATAGTACAATTAAAGTATTTACACGATTGTTTGATTGCTCTGGGCAATACTAAGGGAAAATTTTTTATAATTTGTATTAACAGGTGTTATAACAAAAGAAATGTAATTTAAGTAACCTAAATGGATATAGTAGAACTGTATTAGCTCCCTTAATTCCCAATGTTGTTCGTATTTTTTTCTGTGTTAATTATTTAAATTAAGGCTTTTATCACTGTATGTAACTCAACATATACGTACTTTATAGCACAAGAAAATAATATTACTAGTATTTAGCAAAGTAGTCTCGTTAGAGAACTATTTATAATCTACTGCTTTGTTGCTGTTAATTGCCTAAATGTTACTTTAATTTCCAATGTAGCTAAATAAGCTTGCACAATTCTAAAACTATGTAATTTAAATGTACAATTAAGTATTATACTTTACATGAAGAGAAAAATTTATATGACTGTGCAAGTTTAATAAAAATAAGTTGAACTGATTACATGTAATGTCAACAATTATATAATAATTACACTTTAACTATCTACATTAACTAACTATGTAGTCGTTCCAGATGACGGAGATGATGTCGCATCGTTGCTTTGCTCGACTGCGAAGTCCGAGGGTCTGGTTAGCAAGTCGGCTAAAGTGTTCCTGGACACTCTGATGTGTTTGATGGAGAATGAGTAATTTTGTAGAATGAGAGCCCACGATAGATGCGATTGTTCTTCGGTTGTCCCTTCTCGATCACCATCAACGGGGAATTGTCAGTTTCAACGACGAAATGTGTTCCGGCAAGGTACTTAGATAATTTAGTAACACAATAGACAATTGCAAGGGCCTCCAGTTGAGACACTCCGTAACGTGATTCTGCTGGAGTCAGCTTCCTACTGACGTACACTATTGGATGGTAGATATTATCGTAGACTTGGAGCAACACACCCGAGATGGTCGTAATTCTCGCGTCTGTTCTGAGGGTATACGAAAGATTTTTTAGGGAGCCGCAAAATAGGCATGCTACTGAAATAATATTTCAGTTGTGACATTGCGTTCTTTAAAGAAGCACACTCTACATCAATTTTTGAATTTGTTCTTAACAAATCCGAAAATACGCTGGTGATTTGAGCCAAATTTGGTATGAACATGTAATAGTTCACCAGGCCTAACAAGTTTCTCACTTGTTTCTTAGTCGTAGGCATCGTGAGGTTTATAATCTTGGTCACGATTTTATCATCAGTACTCAAGTGGCCTTTAGATATTTTATGGCCTAGAAATTCAATTTCTTCAAATGCCAACTCCACTTTTGTTGGTTTCACCGTGAGTCCGAACAATTTTATCCTGTCGAACTTATATTTCTCATTTTTCATACAAGTGAAGTTCATAGGTGTTACATTACAGTGGAATACGATGACACTCTTTCTTTTATAAAGATACTCATGCAAAAATGATGGGAAAATACATATAATTTCCACAGTCACAAGCACCATTAATATGGTAATCAAGAGAATTGTGGTAGGTGTGGATTGCACTTGGTAAGCGCACACTGCTGCTACCATAACCTTCAGCAACATTAATAATATGCCTGGCATGAAACTGATCGTGCGCAATATTAGCAGGTTTCTGTTCCGATTTTCATCACTTTTGTTATGTCCCTTGAAACACATGTCATAGTGTAATGTGTTACTGTTCGTGTGTTTCAGATTGTGTTGTTTGATAGAACAAGACTGTTGGGTATCTGTTCTTCGTTCTGAGTAAGGTATCTGGGTTGTCTGTTCTGTATCCTGTCTGTTTATGTCAGTGTTGTCTTGTGACGTCGTTTTACTGATAGTGCAACTGTTTGTGGATTTACTAGTATGGTCCTTAACACTTTTGTTTAAACTGTCACAATCATTTCTTTGAAGAGGAACTATGTTATGTAGTATTTCACACTGATCTGTCATTTTCTGGATAGTTGCTTCCCTTAGGCTTTCTGACTTTGATTGCTGTTCTTGATGAGTAAAGTTCTTATTTGTCGCAGTTAATTTCTTTACTCGACTTTGTATGTGATGCTGTCTTTCCCAGCCCTTAATTTCTTTGGGTGTACAGTATCGTACATCTGGTAAGCACCCAATGATTACGTCTGTACAAGGATCATCCAAGATTGCACACGTAAACGTGCCTGATAAGAAAGGTGTACAAATACATGCTGTAGCTAATGAATATTTTTCTATCTTGCCCGAAAATATTCGGCACCTTACAAACCTTCCGGTATAATCGGCTGCCTTGGTAAGCTCCTTCTTAGTCCAACTATACTATAACTATACCATAGTGAAACTGTAAGTTTCCTTTGGAGGAACATACTGTGTTCGCATTTTCTACCGAACCTGAAACTGTATCTTGTCTTGTCTTGTCTTTCCTCTCGTGCCTAAGTCGGCGCATAGGGCAGAAGTCGTGGCTCTCTATGTTTGTGCGTTGAACATTTGGAGCCAGAAATCTGATTCTGTAACAGTTGGGAGTTTTATGATGGTGGATTGTCAAGCCGCCGATCAACCGTCTTTAGTCAAGTTAGAAGAAGGCATGTCCTACCAACTTGACCCAAGTCAGAAACTCTGTAATATAGTTGCTCTACGCGAGGTTTTCGTCCTCGCTGAGCTCGCCTTAGGACACCTGCCTTACCTTTTGACAGATGTACCGCCCCAGTCAAACTCCCCGCCTGACACTGTCTTCAGAGCGGATCGCGGCCGACGACGAGCGCTGGTTGCCGCTTAAATCCAGAAGCGAGGGGCTTGCGCCCCGCTCTCCGCTTGACTGAATAAGTAAAGAAACGATAAAAACTTTATGGCCGCATTTTAATATCCCATCCTCATGAAATCTATGACATGTTTGACAATTATTATAATTTAGAATATCGATTGCCGCTAGAGCATTATCTTCAATTTCGTTCAACCCTTCATCCTCACATTCGCTCTCAGAAGATGAGTCAATGAGTACTGCATTCACACTTCTCAATCTTTGGCGACCTTGACATTTAGAGCTATAGTGCCCATAAGATGTGCAAAAATACATTTTATAGCACGCCGGTAAGTTTCTCTATTACCTTGCTTTTTTCACACCATCATATCTAGGTAAGCTGGATAACCCGGATTTGCATCACACATTTCAAATTGCCCATGAGAGAATTTGCAGTATGGACATTGTGGACATCAGTTTTGTATCGTAGTCTTCACCACTCGTGAAACATCACATGAAACGTCACCCTGAAATCATGATGCATGTCATTTATCAAATATACAAATGTTTTCAATTTCAGTCAGTATTCACTCTCGCTTTCACCTTCAGTTCTCACTTTCAGGTTTTACTTTCAATTGTAACTATTAAGTTGTTACTATGCACACATCCTGGCTTTAACCACTTTAGCTGTGCCTATACGTACATTCAGGATTTTGGATTCATTCAATCATTAGATTGGTCACTTCTGACACCACTTTAAGTTGTGCCTATCAGCGTCTCACACGCATACAGGCATTCTAACTCCTTCATACGCACTCAAGGAAAAACGTCAGTCGTGCATATGGTTCTATCCACACTGGATATTTATTCAAGCGAGCCTGATCACAGTTGCAATTCGCACACAGGCGATAATTTCAATTTAGATATACAAACAAATGCCGCCTTACATACGCTCATAGCACACAGTCAATTACATAAGTCCTACACTCGATATCGTCAAACTAGCACTCTTGCAAAAGCTAAACACTCGCTCAGAAACACAACGTCCTTCCCCTGAAACTGCCTGAGTCCCGTCTGACGTTTTCAGGCTGGTCGGCTGGACTCGTGGTACTGGACCCAGTGTCGTTCGTGACCCCCGTGCTGTCATAACTGCCACGTCGTACTACATTCCGTCCGTGTTAGGTTAGGTTATTCAGTGTACTGACGTCTAGTCCGTTCAGGGCAGTGAACTTATGTCCCCTCCTATCACTCGGTCTTTTCCTGCCGATGTATTGTTCATGACACGTCAGTGTCCCAACCTAAGTCCTGTCTCCACTCTGTCTACTGTCCTGTAGATGTCCTGTCTTATGACCACTCTGTGTCCTGACTTATGTCCTGTCTCTATTCTATCGACTACACTGTCGATGTCCTTACCTGTGTCCTGTATGTCCTTATACATGTCGTTCCGACTCTATTCTGTCCCTTGTCCTCTCTATGTCCTGTACCTATACTCCCAACACCCTGACAAGACCTATAGGGTAAAGTGGAGAAGTTTTATCAGACCTATAGAGTAAAGTGGAGGAATGGTATCAGACCTATAGGATAAAGTGGAGGAATATGATCAGACCTATAGAGCAGATTGAAGGAATTTAATAAGATGAATAGGGTTAAGTGGAGAAATTTGATCAGACCTATAGGGTACGGAGGAGGGATCTGACCACTTCAACAACTGTCATCAGGCGTATTTCCTTATGAGTATACAACACAGTTACACTCATACCTTTTTTACAACTAAGTTACATTCATACCCTTTTTATAATAAAGTTACATCCATACCCTTGTTATAATAAAGTTACATTCATACCCTTTACAGCAGCAGCAGCAGCAGTAGTAGCAGCAGTAGTAGCAGCATTAGTAGCAGCAGTAGCAGTAGCAGAAGCAGTAGCAGTAGTAGTAGCAGTAGTAGTAATAGAAATTGTAACGGTAGGTGTAGAAATTGGTATAGTAGCATTCGTTCTAGTAATAGCAGTTGTAGCAATAGGTGTAGAAATAGGTTTAGTAGCATTAGTTCTTCAGTTCTAATAATGGGTGCAGATATAGTTTAAGTGGCACTAGTACTTTAGTTCTAGTAGCAGGTGTAGAAACACTTTTAGTGGCATTAGTTCTTTAGTTCTAGTAATAGGTGTAGACATAGTTTTAATGGCATTAGTTCTTTCGATAGAATAAGACATGTCTACATGATAAAGATGCTTGAAGATCTACAAATTGACGAGAAAGACCTTAGATTTGTAAAAAAGAAAAACATATATTGGAAACAACAAGCAGCCATAAGAATTGATAATGAAGTAGGCCAATATCAGCCAATTAAGAGAGGTGTGAGACAGGGATGTATAATGTCTCCAGATCTTTTTTCCCTATACAGTGAAAATATTTTCAGAAATAAAGAAGATTGATTGATTGATTGATTGATTTAGGAATCGACATCACAGCATTCGGGGCATTCCCATAAGTGCTCCGTCCCTATCCTCAGCAGCCAACGAAGAGTTCCAACACTAATAGTACCAGTAGCAATCTGATTATAAGTCCTTCTCGCTTTTCCTCTGAGCGTTGAGCGTCGGCCAGATCCCTTCGTCACTCCTCGTTGTCTCATTCTTGCCAGACCATGGTAATCCATTTTCTCCTCCGAGGTGTGCACGTGCTCCCACAAGGCCGCAACCACGTCTGCCTTGTCATGTATCAATACTCCACCAAGTTCTGCAGTGCCAGCCAATCTGTCCGCCTGTTCATTTCCCAGCACACCGGCATGCCCCGGAGAAAAGATCCAGACGATGCTTGTCACCCGTGACCTCCGAAGCGAAGCAAGCCACTCCGCACGAAGTCTGCCCGTCCTCACCCTCGTCAGCATGCTTTCTGAGTCAGTTACAATCACGATGTGTGTGTGTCGTATTCTCCATCCAGCGGAGAGCCGCAGTGACTGCCTCCACTTCCATTCTTAAGCTGGATGTTGTGGTATCATATGCCAGGCTCTCCTGTCCCAAACATCGACCATTAGCTTTGGCTATGAACCCCCAGCCACTTCTCTCACCCCTTGACACCGAACCATCTGTGTAGATAATCACATCACTCGAGTGAGTATTGTCCTGAATTAGTTGCTGGATTTCCACTTCCGTGGCCCCTGCTGGCCACTCCCTGCACTCCCGGCTTAATGTGATTATAACTCTGCACAAGCCTGACTGCTCCGCTTGCACTCTGACCCACTCCTCTCCACGCCTAATGTTCTCCAAGGGGCACACCTGTCTGATTGTATCCTCTACCTGAGCCATCCATGGTTTCCCTCTTATCAGTCGCTGACCCTTAACTGCGTCCAGCGCCTCATGCAGTGGGTGGTCTGTGTCTGCAGCTACTCTGAGGTATGCCTTCACCTGCATCACCTTGAGCCTACCAGCAACAGTCGGCAGACCAAGCATGTAACGCATACACACTACTGGGGTGTCTCTAGTGCATCCCAGAATGACCCGCATAGCTTCGTTCTGTATGCGCTCTAACTTCACCAGCTGACTCTCTGAGACAGTGAGCAGACCTAATCCATAATCAATTACTGAGAGGATCAAGTGCTGGTATAGTGTGAAAAGCATTCTCTGCTCTATGTCCATTGCAGCCATAGTTTTAAGTGCATTGAGTCCCTTTTGAGATCTTGTCACGACCGTCTCCACATGGTCCTTGAAGGATAGGCTCCTATCAAATGTGATCCCCAGATACTTCAGTTTGTTCTCTCTGCTGACATTTCTACCATCTATCGCGAGGCTTGGGACATCAGCTCTTACAATCCTGTTGTCCAGAGAGCACCACAAAACAGCCGCCTTTTCCGGGTGGATGACAGCACTCATTTCTGTGCACCACTCAATCACTTTATCTACTGTCGCCTGTAACTCCTGGGCTGTTTGCTCCCTATCTCTCCCCTGCCTATATGCAAGAATATCATCTGCAAATGTTAGTATTCTTCCAACCCCTGGTGCTTCTAGGTTTGCAATCTTGCTCGTATACACATTAAAGAGCACCGGTGAGATTGCAGATCCCTGTGGCAGTCCCGGGGTTAACATATGTGGCTCTGAGGTCCATGCGCCCAGACGGAGAGCAACCCGACGAGAGTGCAGGACGGCTGCTATCCAGTTCACCAACCAGGGATTGACCCCCTTCTCCATCAGTGCGGTCATCAAAATATCATATCGCACTCTATTGTACGCATCCTCGAGATCAAGCGCTACCGCCATCGTTTCCTGTCTACTCTGGAACCCCTCATAAACATCAAAGGCAAAAGTGGCTGCATTTGACCAGGTATCTTTTCCTGGCCTGTAGCTCCCCAGGCCTCTTGGAAGAAGCTTCCCCCTTTCCAGAAAATCCTGCAGCTTAACAGCGACTATCTTCTCTAAAACCTTCCCAAATGTATTTTGAAGGGTGATGATCCTAAAGCCGCTAAGCTTTGACTGATCCTTGAATGGTTTTGGTAGAGGGATGAGATAGCTGTGCACCCAATTCTGCGGTACTGATGCTGTCCTAATGCTCTGGTTAAAGCAGATATAGAAGATATGGAAGGAATCAATATTGGAGGACGATACATCAATAACATTAGATATGCAGAAGATACAGTATTGACTGCAGACAATGAAAAGGATCTGCAGCATTACGAAGATATGGTTGTTGCACGCAGTGAACAACTAAGGTTAGAATTGAATTGTAGGAAGACACAGATTATGGTAGTCACTAGGAAGAAGGAAATACCACAATGTAATATACAAGTAAATGGGCATATTCTTAAACAAGTAAATGGGTACAGCTGTCTCGGAACAGTCATAACATCTGATGAGAAATGTCTTAAAGAGATTGGAACAAAAATTGCCATGGAGAAGGTAGCATTTTGCAAGATGAAAAACATACTGACCAATAAAAAGATGTCAATTGCAACGATAATAAGAGTGTTGAGGTGCTACATAGAACCTGCACTTTTGTTTAGATGTGAAACGTGGACAATAACCAGACAAGCTGAAAAACATCTGATGGCTGTGGAAATGTGGTTTCTGGGGAAAATGCAATTAATACCATGGACAGACATAAAAACCAATGACCAAATCCAACAAGAAACAAATGAAAATCGAAAACTGATTAGAGAAATACGACGTGCATGTTATGAAAAGAAATAAATTGGAGAACTTGGTGACAACTGGCAAGATCGAAGGGAAGAGAACAAGGGAAAGGCAGAGAAGTAAATACCTGGATGTATTTGCCACGTTGTATGGTCGAGACAAGAACACTGAGCTGATCCATGACTTTGGTGATCGAGTGAAATGGTGAGTCATGACCGCCCACGCTTATCGTTATGGCACATTATGGATGGATGGAGTTCTTTAGTGGGAAAGGTGTTAAGTTCGGGATCTTTGACCCCGCATACCCTAGTTCGAAAAACAACTGCGCGCGATTTGGGAGCAGACCACGTTGCGTTTGTTTTCTACGAAATGTTATGAGTGCGGTTCGTTCATAAATCAATGGCAAACTACTGAACGTAAACTTGCCAAGACATGACAACAGCAAAATAGGTGTAGAAATAGATGTAGTGGCATTAGTTCTTTAGATCTAATAATAGATGTAGAAATAGCTATAGTTGCATCAGTTCTTTTGCTCCATTAATAGGTGTAGAAATAGTTATAGTTGCATCAGTTCTTTTGCTCCATTAATAGGTGTAGGAATACTTGTCGTGGCATTATATCTTTAGTTCTAGTAATAGGTGTAGAAATAGTTTTAATAGCATTAGTTCTTTAGTTCTAGTAACAGGTTTGGAAATAGTTTTAGTGCCATCAGTTCTTTAGTTGCAGTAATAGGTGTAGAAATATGTGTAATAGCTTTCTTTCTAGCAGTAGTTGTAGCAGCAATTGGTGTAGACGTAGTTGAAATAGTGTTTGTTCCAGCAGAAATTGTAGCAGTAGTCGTAATTCTCTTCTTCTGGTGTTCGAGAATGTCCTTAAGTGATAGCCAGTTCACATTCAGAGCCCCAAAACTTTCCATTTTTTTCTGTTGTCTAGTCTGTGCTACAGTACCAGCATCGAACCCACGGCTTATAATTCAATTTCCCCACGACTTCTTTAATCAAAATTAAGTCTCAGTACGGCGAAGCGCCGTAATCACCATGGCAGGACGAACTATCCTTCGGAAATCAATAATTATCAGGGAACTACTGTCACACGACTCCGTTGATCGACTTAAATACTGTACACAGAGACAAGTGTTCATTCTTAGCGTCTCCGCACCACGCTGATTCTATCTGTAAGTCATCCCCAGAACGTCCAGTGCTGTCTTCCCATCACTTGACTCCGTTCTTTATCTCGTCTCGGTATCATGGACAATCGGCTTTATTCATTTAATTACACCTTCACGTCCATAAATAAGTGTTAATGTTGGTTTAACGTTGCTTCTTCCATCCCATAAACTTTGTCTGTGTAGTGATAGTGTAGTTGCTTCTCCCATCCCATAATTTTGTCTGTAGAGTGTGCCGGGAGAGGGTGGTTTGGCACTGGGTCTCCTCCAGTATTCCCTCTCTGAAATGGGTGCATTTGATTAGCTCCTCTCTTTCTTTAAGTAAAGGACCTGTTTAAACTCCTTAAGTCGCAATTGATATATGGTGCTAAGCCCACAATTGTCAGAAAAATTGGCAATAGTTGTCGGCGTAAAAAGTATCACGACCGGCCGAATTTTATCCCCAAGACATCTACCGGTACTCACTTTTATCTGGGTAGACCTGCGAGCCAAATCACTTTAAAAATGTCCAACTCCGTACCAGTGGACGGAGAGGCGGGCGTCTAGACACTAGGCTACTGCAGCTTCCTTATAACAAATTATTCTTTGAAAATACAGTTCTTTCGTTCGTTCTCTGTTTATATTGTCCGTTAGGTCTGTCCGTTCGGTGATCATATTGTCCATTCATCATATTGTCCATTCATCACATTGTCCATTCATCACATTGTCCATTCATCACATTGTCCATTCACCACATTGTCCATTCATCACATTGTCCATTCATCACATTGTCCATTCATCACATTGTCCATTCACCACATTGCCCATTTATCACGTTGTCTGTGGATCACATCACATTGTCCATTCATCAAATTGTCATTTCATCACATTGTGTATTGATGACATTGCCCATTCATCACATTGTCCATTTATCACGTTGTCTGTGGATCACATCACATTGTCCATTCATCAAATTGTCATTTCATCACATTGTGTATTGATGACATGGTCCATTCATCACATTGTCTATTGATAACATTGTCCACTCATCACATGGTCCATTCATCACATTGTCCACTCATCACATTGTCCATTCATCACACTGTCCACTCATCGCATTGTCCATTTATCACATTGTCCATTCATCACATTGTCCACTCATCACATTGTCCATTCATCACATTGTCCATTCATCACATTGTCCACTCATCACATTATCCATTCATCACATTGTCCACTCATCACATTGTCCACTCATCACATTGTCCACTCATCACATTGTCCACTCATCACATTGTCCATTCATCACATTGTCTATTCATCACATTGCCTATTGATAACATTGTCCATTCATCACATTGTCTATTCATCACATTGCCTATTGATCATATTGTCCATTCATCACATTGTCTATTCATCACATTGCCTATTGATCACATTGTCCATACATCATATTGTCTATTCATCACACTGTCTAATTATCACATGGTCCATTCATTACATTGTCTATCACATTGTCCACTCATCACATTATCCATTCAACACATGGTCCATTAATTATATTGTCCAGTCATCACATTATCTATTGATCACATTATCTATTGATCACATGGGCCATTCATCACATTGTCTTTTCATAACATTGTCCATTCATCACATTGTCCATTCATAACATTGTCCATTCATCACATGGTCCATTCATCACATTGTCCATTCATCATTTGTCTATTCATCATATTGTCCATTCATCACATTGTTCATTCATCACTTGTCCATTCATCACATTGTCAGTTCATCACATTGTCAGTTCATCACATTGTCCACTCATCACATTGTCCATTCATCACACTGTCCACTCATCGCATTGTCCATTTATCACATTGTCCATTCATCACATTGTCCACTCATCACATTGTCCATTCATCACATTGTCCATTCATCACATTGTCCACTCATCACATTATCCATTCATCACATTGTCCACTCATCACATTGTCCACTCATCACATTGTCCACTCATCACATTGTCCACTCATCACATTGTCCATTCATCACATTGTCTATTCATCACATTGCCTATTGATAACATTGTCCATTCATCACATTGTCAATTCATCACATTGCCTATTGATCATATTGTCCATTCATCACATTGTCTATTCATCACATTGCCTATTGATCACATTGTCCATACATCATATTGTCTATTCATCACACTGTCTAATTATCACATGGTCCATTCATTACATTGTCTATCACATTGTCCACTCATCACATTATCCATTCAACACATGGTCCATTAATTATATTGTCCAGTCATCACATTATCTATTGATCACATTATCTATTGATCACATGGGCCATTCATCACATTGTCTTTTCCTAACATTGTCCATTCATCACATTGTCCATTCATCACATTATCCATTCATCATTTGTCTATTCATCATATTGTCCATTCATCACATTGTTCATTCATCACTTGTCCATTCATCACATTGTCAGTTCATCACATTGTCAGTTCATCACATTGTCCACTCATCACATTATCCATTCAACACATGGTCCATTAATTATATTGTCCAGTCATCACATTATCTATTGATCACATTATCTATTGATCACATGGGCCATTCATCACATTGTCTTTTCCTAACATTGTCCATTCATCACATTATCCATTCATCATTTGTCTATTCATCATATTGTCCATTCATCACATTGTTCATTCATCACTTGTCCATTCATCACATTGTCAGTTCATCACATTGTCAGTTCATCACATTGTCCACTCATCACATTGTCCATTCATCACACTGTCCACTCATCGCATTGTCCATTTATCACATTGTCCATTCATCACATTGTCCACTCATCACATTGTCCATTCATCACATTGTCCATTCATCACATTGTCCACTCATCACATTATCCATTCATCACATTGTCCACTCATCACATTGTCCACTCATCACATTGTCCACTCATCACATTGTCCACTCATCACATTGTCCATTCATCACATTGTCTATTCATCACATTGCCTATTGATAACATTGTCCATTCATCACATTGTCTATTCATCACATTGCCTATTGATCATATTGTCCATTCATCACATTGTCTATTCATCACATTGCCTATTGATCACATTGTCCATACATCATATTGTCTATTCATCACACTGTCTAATTATCACATGGTCCATTCATTACATTGTCTATCACATTGTCCACTCATCACATTATCCATTCAACACATGGTCCATTAATTATATTGTCCAGTCATCACATTATCTATTGATCACATTATCTATTGATCACATGGGCCATTCATCACATTGTCTTTTCATAACATTGTCCATTCATCACATTGTCCATTCATAACATTGTCCATTCATCACATGGTCCATTCATCACATTATCCATTCATCATTTGTCTATTCATCATATTGTCCATTCATCACATTGTTCATTCATCACTTGTCCATTCATCACATTGTCAGTTCATCACATTGTCAGTTCATCACATTGTCTATTGATCATATTGTCCGATTGTTCTATCCTTTTTTTGAACATAATGTTCTTTGGTTTAATACGTTCGCTGATCGTATTTCCCGTTTTATGCGTTTTTTATAATGTTGTTTGTAAGTTGGTATGCATTTCTCTAATGTTGTTCTTGAAATCAGGAGGGGGAGAAACGACCGAGACGAAGTGGGGAGAAAACAAAAAGAGAGAGAGAGGGGGAAAAAAACAAGAAGGAGGAGAATTTTAATTACAGTAAATACACTACTCAATCAAATGAGGTCAAATTATATTAAAACTTTATCTACAGATACACACATCCGTGCAGACTTAAAGAAAATCTTATCTGATGTATTCTCGCGGCTGTTAATCAAATAAGTGCAGTATTTAGCCTCAATCAAAATGATGGATCATATTAAATATGTGGACATTAATTCCTTGGCTTCAAGATTATGATTAGTTCGGAGCGGAGTCAATCATTCGGCTCGGCAAATTCTTACTAGACTGTTTGTTTATTCAGGTGTAGATTTATGTCTGGGTGAGGGTGAGCTTGTAATAATATTTACAGAAACCAACAGACAGACAGCTAGGTAGGGAGTTAGGTAGGTTGGTAGTTAGGTATAGGTGTGCTTAGGTTAGATAGGTTGCTGGGTTGAGTGATAGAGACACAACGATAAACAGAAATGCGGACAGACAGACAGGCAATCATGCGAGACGACAACAGGCACGCGATCCGACAGAAAGACAGACAATCATGCGATCCAACAGACAGACAGACAGACAGACAGACGCGCAGGCATGCGATTCGACAGACAGACAGACATGTATACGATTCGACAGACATACAGACAGACAGTCATGCGATCCGGCAGACAGACATTCATGCATGCGATCCGACGGACAGACATATGGACAGGCATACTATCCGGCAGACGTATATTCAGGCATGCGTTCCGACAGACAGATAGACAGACGGCCAGACAGACATGCGATCCCACAGACAATCATGCGATCTCACAGACAGACATGCCATCCCACAGACAGGAATGTGATCCCACAGACAGACATGCGATCCCACAGACAGACATGCGATCCCACAGACAGACATGCGATCCCACATACAGGCATGCGATCCCAAAGACAGACATGCGATCCCACATACAGGCATGCGATCCCACAGACAGACATGCGATCCCACAAACAGACATGCAATCCCACAGACAGGCATGCGATCCCACAGACAGGCATGCGATCCCACAATTATGCATGTGATCCCACAGACAGACATGCGATCCCACAGACAGACATGCGATCCCACATACAGGCATGCGATCCCACAGACAGACATGCGATCACACAGACAGACATGCGATCCCACAGACAGGCATGCAATCCCACAGACAAGCATGCGATCCCACAATTATGCATGTGATCCCACAGACAGGCATGCGATCCCACAGACAGACATGCGATCCCACATACAGGCATGCGATCCCACAGACAGACATGCGATCCCATAAACAGGCATGCAATCCCACAGACAGGCATGCGATCTCACATTTATGCATGTGATCCCACAGATAGGCATGCGATCCCACTGACAGTCATGCGATCCCACATACAGGCATGCCATGCGACAGACAGAGAGGCATACGATCCAACAGACAGACACTCAGGCATGCCACCCGACAGACAGACAGACATACATACGATCCCACTCAGACATGCGATGCGACAGACAAGCATACGATCCAACAGTCAGATGTACCTACATACAGACAGACATGCGATCCGACAGTGAAAAGGAATGCATGTATTAAATGAAATTCTTTCCACTTTGTGAAATGCAGCTTTAGCCAATCCTATTATAATCTTAATTTAATTGACGCATCTTCTATTTGATGTCATGATTCTGTCCAAATATTACAATGTGCTAAATCACATACTGGGGTTATTTTATGCTGTGCTATATCAATTGTTTCTATTCTCTTGATATTGAATGAATGTACGCAGTTTTGTTTTGGCCGTTTCTGTGACTACAATGTCCAAAGGCTGTCGCAAATCTCTAGCATATGCAGCCATCAATACGGTGTCATCAGTACCGTGTCATCAGTACCGTGTCATCAGTACAGTGCCATCAGTACGGTGTCATCAGTACAGTTCCACCAGTACCGTGTCACAAGTACCATGCCACCAGTACCGTGGCATCAGTACCGTGTAATCAGTACCGTGTCACCAGTCTCATGTCACCAGTACCGTGTCACCAGCACCGTGTCACCAGCACCATGTCACCAGTACCGTGTCATAAGTACCGTGTCACCAGTACTGTGTCATGAGTACCGTGTCACCAGTACCGTGTCACAAGTACCGTATCATCAGTACCGTGTCACCAGTACCGTGTCACCATTACCGTGTCATCAGTACCGTGTCATCAGTACCGTGTCATCAGTACTGTGTCATCAGTACCGTGTCATCTGTACCGTGTCACCAGTACTGTGTCATCAGTACCGTGTCATCAGTACCGTGTCACCAGTACTGTGTCATCAGTACCGTGTCATCCGTACCGTGTCACCAGTACCGTATCATCAGTAGCGTGTCGCAAGTACCGTGTCATCAGTACCGTGTTATCAGTACCGTGTCATCCGTACCATGCCACCAGTACCGTGGCATCAGTACCGTGTAATCAGTACCGTGTCACCAGTCTCATGTCACCAGTACCGTGTCACCAGCACCGTGTCACCAGCACCATGTCACCAGTACCGTGTCATAAGTACCGTGTCACCAGTACTGTGTCATGAGTACCGTGTCATCAGTACCGTGTCACCAGTACCGTGTCATCAGTGCCGTGTCATCAGTACCGTGTCACCAGTACCGTGTCATCAGTACCGTGTCACCAGTACCGTGTCACAAGTACCGTATCATCAGTACCGTGTCACCAGTACCGTGTCACCATTACCGTGTCATCAGTACCGTGTCATCAGTACCGTGTCATCAGTACTGTGTCATCAGTACCGTGTCATCTGTACCGTGTCACCAGTACTGTGTCATCAGTACCGTGTCATCAGTACCGTGTCACCAGTACTGTGTCATCAGTACCGTGTCATCCGTACCGTGTCACCAGTACCGTATCATCAATACCGTGTCATCAGTACCGTGTCATCAGTACCGTGTCACAAGTACCGTGTCATCAGTACCGTGTCGCAAGTACCGTGTCATCAGTAGCGTGTCGCAAGTACCGTGTCATCAGTACCGTGTTATCAGTACCGTGTCATCCGTACCGTGCCACCAGTACCGTGTCATCAGTACCGTGTAATTAGTACCGTTTCATCAGTACTGTGACATCTACAAAACATCCATTGTTTATAATTTGTTAATTGCAAGTACCCATGTTTCTTGATATAACCGATTAAATCCATGGTATAATTAAAAGTATTAAGCCACTTCCCGTATCTGGCATGGGTTTATATATCTCTGAAATGATGTCATTGCGTTATAATACCACACGTCTGCTACAATTTTAACAAAATGTTACGTCATAGTTGTGACACACCGCTACTTCCAATGTTCCGCCGCCTCCTCCCACCCACACACTCTCGTCGTCGCGGAGCCTCCCTCACCCTCCCCCTCTCCCAGTCATCCCGGTCATCCTGGTCATCCCAGTCGCCCCATCTCCCCACCCATATTCCCTCCATTCGTGTCTCCGGCCGTCTCAGTGCATATTCTTTCTGTTGTCGTCGTCGTTGTCTAAGAATAAGTGAATTATAAATGAAATCATGCATGAGAGCGGAGAGATAAGAAGGGCAGCAAGTTAAATGGGCTTGCGTGCCCAATTCTTAACCCTCTGAAAATAAAGTTGGTTAGTTCAGAGCGTTGAGAATGCCCATACAAGAGAACAATACGAATGGCCATGTAAGGAAAGAATAAGAATGCCCATATATAGGAACAGAAAGAATGCCCACATATAGGAACAGTAAGAATGCCCACATAAGGGACGAATTAGAATAAAAGAAGAATTAGAATACTCATATAAGAAAACACAATCTACATTATCTTGTGTAACTGAAGACATTTGTGGAAAGAGAGAAAGGACAACACCGTTTCATGTCATGACACAAGCCTGTCGACAGCACACGAACTGATACAAACCTTGGGAAATCGCAAGGTGTGCAGAAACACGATCGCCGACGCAATTTGGCAAGGCACTTGAAAATGATGATAACGACAGATAGCAATGTGTGTCTTCCCAAAACTCTCTGGTAATATTACCCAGAAACTATTACATTTTCTGCCTCGACACCAACGCACCATCTGACGACCCAGCGTGAATTCCTTCAATAACTTGTTGTTTTTTCCCCACGGGTAAATTGATAACGCCGGGGGTGATGTTTGCAAAGATGACATGCCCGATGTGTCCCCCAATCCCAGGGATAGTTGCTGGGTGCAGAAACGTTTTACTCGCCGACTGTGAGGGACATTGTCAACTTATAACTTCAACTCAACTCAATGATTTGCAAATTACTACAGCCCCCGGACACAGACATGTTTTTACAATTTTGTCATCAAATTATACTATAATTTACTATCTCTATTTCTCTCTTTCTATCGGTCTTCCCGTCTCTGTCAGTCTTCTATCGATCCACGGAAATGTCAATTGAGGAACCCCGAGAGGCCACTAAGACAGCTCACAAACACGTTGAAGTGTACTGTTTGACGCTCATAGAAGCAGAAGAAAGAATGAGAGACTAGAGGACTCAGAAGACAACATAAAGCTTGAAAGCTATAGTTAAACTCACATGGATTTCAACTATCACCTCACATTACGAAAGCGATCCACTGAAGGAATAAGTGCTCCTTGACGCATAACTAGATAGACGTACCTAGAAAAGTGTCTTCATTAGCCAGGTCTATCATCCACCTGAACCGACAACTATGGAATATAAACATAATTCTTATCTAACCACTGAAATAGCATCACATGTCTCAGAATGTTCATACACTTGTTCCTGCGGCCAGCAATCATCATTTCTAGTACTTTCTTTGGGCATGTGATGAAAAGAGATGCATCAGAGGACATCGTGACAACTGGGAAGAGAGGCAGACCAAAATAAATGATGCCGAGTGGACTAAGACGGGGGCATGGAGGAATATCATCAGCAGAGTTGATCTAAAACACCACATTCCGAGATCTGTAGGGAGACATGAACGCCTGCACCAGCTCTCAGGATACTTGATGATACTGAGTGTGTCCTCTAGCCTCTAATTCTGTCTTCTACTTCTATGAACGCCAAGCAATACATTAACATTTATGTTCTGTCAATCAGTGTCTTTATCTGTCTACAAACCTGTTAGTCGGATCAACAGGCGGCAAGGCATATAAATCAACCCTCATTTAGCGATCGACACGACTGAACACCAACCGTGTGTTGTGATTCGATTATTTATATTTATCAATCACAGAAAATTCACTGACTATGCAAACTGCGCTGTGTGTTGCCGTGCCGTTTCCATAGTTACATCATAAATTCCACATGGGCGTTGTCAATATGCTCTATGTTTCCGCTTCCGGCACGGATACCAAAGTAAATACATTCAGTGTGGGATTTCTTTTTATTTAGTCGCCTGAAATCTAGAACACCCTAACAGTCAATGAAAGCTCTCTGTGGGAGGGAGGGCTAGCAGATCTATACTCACAAAAATTCAGTTTGCAAGAAGATTGATTATTAAGCAAACATTTTGGGAAACGAAATATTTTGGACATGTAAAAAACGGCATCATCATCATTTTCCACTTTTGCAGTCAAGCGACGTGGGGAGGAATAGTTAATGTTCCAGAGCTGGATGGGTGGTATCGGATAGTCCCATTCTGTGTGATTGTACACTGTCTTTGATGTCGTCAATCCATTTTCTTCTTGGGCATCCTCTTGCTCTCATCGCAGATGTTCTTTGATTTAGGGCCAGTGCTTGTAGTTGATGGTGTTGCATTCTAACGAGATGGCCGAACCAATTTTCAGTGTATGTGGTACAAGATGTTGATCCCACTGTCTGTCTGACAACATAATTTCTAATTCGATCTCAGATAGTTACGTTGGCAGATCTCCCTAGTCATCTCATCTCATAGGTGTTGATTTTCCGTTAGTATGATTTGGATAATGTCCAAGTTTGACATTGGTAGCATTGAGCTGGTCTGATATTATCTGTCGTTTTTCGGACATATGTATATTTGGATGTCTCTGTATGGTTGATACACATAGACACACACAGACACACAGACACACAGACACACACACACACACACACACGCACGCACACACGCACGCACGCACCCACCCACCCACGCACGCACGCACGCACGCACACACACACACACACACACATATATATAACTATGCACTACAACATCTACTAAAATCAAAGGCGCTATCCCGTAACACCAAAATCACAATATACAAAACACTGATCAGACCAGTTGTGCTGTATGGCTCTGAAACCTGGAGTACAACGAAAGGAGACGAAGCCTTGTTACAAACCTTTGAGAACAAAATTTTAAGACGCATCTTTGGACCCATTAGGGATACACAAAGTGGAGAGTGGAAAAGAAGAAGTAAAAAAGACATTTATGATCTGTTTAAGTCCCCGCTAATCACTGGTATCATGAAGGCTAATAGACTACAATGGCTGGGGCATATAGAAAGAATGGAAGATAATAGGGAAACAAAACTCGCTTACACTCAGGAAATAAATGACCGTAGACCCCGAGGTAGACCAAGAAGGCGGTGGAGAGATAATACATGTACAGACCTACAAGCACTTGGAATCAACGACTGGCAAGAGAAGGTCCACCAGAGAGACGAATGGAGACGGATTGTATTTGCAGCAAAGAACCTCAATGGCTCGGAACGCTGAAGAATAAGATATATATATATATATATATATATATATATATATATATATATATATATATATAAATAAATATATATATATATATATATATATATATATATATATATATATATATATATATATATATATATATATATATATATATAAGTGTAAAGTAGACATTTGATTTATATTTCTCTGTCTATTCTGCCATCTTTCGTGGCATGACAAGGCATAAAAGTATAAAACAGACAATTATGGAGGAAAGTGTGCAGTGAAGCGGCGGCGAAAACTAAAGCGTAAGATAGATTCAAGATATGACAGATACTTTGAACAAGACAGTAAGTGAGAGAGGACATGACAGTCACTGAGATAGGATATGACAGTAACAGAGAGGACATGACAATAACAGAGAGGACATGACAGTAACTGAGATAGGACGTGATAGTAACAGAGAGAGGACATACAGTAACTGAGAAAGGACATGCTAGTAACTGAAAAAGGACATGACAGTAACAGAGAGAGAGGACATGACAGTAACAGAGAGAGGGCATGGCAGTAACAGAGAGAAGACAAGACATTAACTGAGAAAGGACATGACAGTAACAGAGAGGACTTGAAAGTAACAGAGAGAGGACATGGCAATACGAGAGTGATTACATGACAGCAACAGAGAGAGGACATGACATTAACAGAGAAAGGACATGACAGTAACAGAGAGAGGACATGACAGTAACTGAGAGAGGGCATGCCAGTAAGAGACAGAGGGCAGGACAGTACCTAAAAAATACATGACAGTAACATAGAGAGAGGACATGACATTAACTGAGAGAGGACATGACAGTAACAGAAAATATGACAGTAACTGAGAGAGTACATGAAAGTAACTGAGAGAAGACATGAAAGTAACTAAGAGAGGACATGACAGTAACAGAGAGGGCATGACATTAACTGAGAGAGGGCATGGCAGTAAATGAGAGAGTACATGACAGTAACAAAGAGGGCATGACAGTAACAGAGAGAGAGGAGATGACAGTAACTGAGAAAGGACATGAAAGTAACAGAGTACATGACAGTAACAGAGAGGAATTGACATTAACTGAAAGAGGACATGACAGTAACTGAGAGAGGACATGACAGTAACTGAGAGAGGATATGACATTAACAAGGAGGACATGCCAGTAACTGAGAGAGGACATCTGGCTTATAATAAGTGAACTGTCCCAAAAGGGACGTCAGCATGGCCGAATCGATAAGAACGAGCGTTTTTTTAAACATCCGGTGTGCTGATGCTGAGGTATGGGGTTCAATCCCTACACCGGCCTAAAATGTTGACTTCTCGTCCTTGACTTGGGGACGCAAATTAAAAGTACCTCTGAATTCGGAGTGGGTTCGCCTGATGGCGAGGGACACTGGTAATAGGTAACGCCAATCCACACGCAAAAGTCAGTCCAGTGCTACTGGAAGCAGTGTGTGTGTGGACACCGTTTGAGTTCAAAGCTAACGAGTGCAAAATGTGAAGCAGTATCCTGCTATGGGTCGGGGATTTGATGGCGCCATATGTTTGTTGTTGTTGTTGTTATTGTTGTTATTGTTGTTGTTGTTGTTGATGTTGTTTTTGTTGTTGTTGTTGTTGCTTTGCCTCACTTGGACTCAAACGGAGATCACACAAGTATGCTGCTGCTGCTGCTGCTGCTGTTGTTGCTGCAGCTACTACTACTACTACTACTACTACTACTACTACTACTACTACTACTACTACTACTACTACTACTACTACTACTACTACTACTACTACTACTACTGCTGCTGCTGCTGCTGCTGCACTGATTGCTATAGTCAGACAGTAAGACATATAGACAATCGCAAAATAATTAATCGGAGTCTTATTTGTTATATATATATATATATCAAAGTGTAAATACACTCAGGAAGGCTTACAGCTTACAATATGTTTCATAATTCTTAAAAGTAAAGCCATAAACAGACAGACAGCTATACTGATAGATAGACAGAGAGACAACCACACTGACAGATAGACAGAGAGACACGGATCTCCAGACAAAGAGACAGCCAGCCAGACAGATACGGTGACAGTCAGGCACAGATCACAAAATGGGTAATCGAATTTCACTTGCTAATGTAGGGACATAAAGACAGACATTTAGACCGACAGACAGACACATAACAAAATACGTAATCCATGTCTTATTTGCTAAATTAATCCAAACAGGAACAATAATTTCAGAAAGGCCTACATCTTAACACTCTTTAATTCTTGATTTCCAAAAATGTAAGACGGCGGATTAGGTCTAGAGGTTGGAGTTCTGTAATTTCTTGATATCCCTACATATTTATCCCGCGCTTAGCTGTGTCTTCTCCAGATTACTTCTAAAGCAGGAAGTTATGCTGATTGCGTCATAGATAAATGCGACGAAGCAAAAACTAGGATTTCTTGATTATCTGACAGATTCTGCGAATATCTGTTGACAGATACCAAAGTGGAATTAAATTAAGTAACATTAATTATATTAGTAAAGAGAAGTGGCTAACATGTTTGATCCCGCCTGGTTGTCATGTGATACAATCTCGATCTAGATAGGGCGTTGTTTTTTTCTCTGTGTGTGTTGGCCTACAAGGTTGGCTGACAGTAACACACATTCCATAAACTTTTCTCTCTTTGTGAGTTGGCCTACAAGCTTGGCTGATACTAATACACATTCCATAAATTTTTCTCTCTCTTTGAGTTGGCCTACAAGGTTCGCTGACACTAACACGCATTCCATAAACTTTTCTCTCTCTGTGAGTTGGCCTACAAGGTTGGCTGACACTAACACGCATTCCATAAACTTTTCTCTCTCTGTGAGTTGGCCTACAAGGTTGGCTGACACTAACAGGCATTCCATAAACTTTTCTCTCTTTTTGAATTGGCCTACAAGGTTGGCTGACACTAACACGCATTCCATAAACTTTTCTCTCTCTTTGAGTTGGCCTACAAGGTTGGCTGACACTAACAAATATTCGATAAACTTTTTTCTCTGTGTGAGTTGGCCTACAAGGTTGGCTGACACTATCACGCATTCCATAAACTTTTCTCTCTCTTTGAGTTTGCCTACAAGATTGGCTGACACTAACACGCATTCCATAAACTTTTCTCTCTGTGAGTTGGCCTACAAGGTTGGCTGACACTATCACGTATTCCATAAACATTTCTCTCTGTGTGAGTTGGCCTACAAGGTTGGCTGACACTATCACACATTCCATAAACTATTTTCTCTGTGTGAGTTGGCCTACAAGGTTGGCTGACACTATCACGCATTCCATAAACTTTTCTCTCTGTGAGTTGGCCTACAAGGTTGGCTGATACTATCACGCATTCCATAAACTTTTCTCTCTGTGTGAGTTGACCTACAAGATTGGCTGACACTGTCATGTATTCCATAAACATTTCTCTCTGTATGAGTTGGCCTACAAGGTTAGCTGACACTAACACGCATTCCATAAACTTTTCTCTCTGTGTGAGTTGGCCTACAAAGTTGGCTAACACTAACACGCATGCCATAAACTTTTCGGGGAAGTAAGAGCTGCTTGTGTGGTGTTGACCACATCAGATGTCGTGTGCTGATTGGTATAAACTATAGGAAGGCAACATAGACCCAGAGGGAACATACATAGTGCAATAAGAAGTGTTTAAATGTTGACATATAGAATATACTACATAAATATAGAATATATTTTAGTGAACAAACTACATACTTATAGAATGCATGTGAAATAGGTTTTAAAGGATAGACCACACGACTATACAGGTACATGTGATTTAGGTTGTAAATGACAGACCACACATGCATAGCATACATGTGTATAGCATTCATGTTAATTAGGTTTTAAATGATAGACCACACAATTATACAATATATGTGAATTATGTTTTAAAGGATAGACCACACAACCATAGAATACATGTCAGTTATGTTTTTAAAGATACACTACACAGCTATAGAATACATGTGAGTTAGGTTTTAAAGGATAGACCACACAACTAGGAATACACGTGACTTAGGTTTTAAAGGATAGACCACACAACTATAGACTACATGTGAGTTAGGTTTTAAAGGAAAGACCACACAACTATAGAATACATGTGAATTAGGTTTTAAAGGATAGACCACACAGCTATAGAATACATGTGAGTTACGTTTTAAAGGATAGACCACACAACTATAGAATACATGGGAATTAGGTGTTAAAGAATAGACCACACAGCTATTTAAGTAGTATACAATGTTGTATTTGATTAGATTTTGTGGTGGCAACCTCCGATTTATTACTATATAAAAAGTCTATCACCGCAAGCGAAACGTCACAAAAGCGGACCACATTTTTGAAAAATTGGCGAATATTTTCTTGGGTCTGGGTGACTACTTCCGGTTGTCCTGCTGAATACTTCCGGTCCCTGGGTACCCCCTATCGACCGCCTCGCCCACAGGTACCTCCGCCGGCCGCCTCGGCTTCTCGCGATCGCTCCCGAGACCATTCAAAGACAGCGAGGCATGCCCCGGGCATGTGGAATACGTATATAGATAAGTAGACCAACTAGTCGCCGGGCAACGGGATCGAGTCCCAGTCTATGTGGGAGAGTGTGTGTGTGTGTGTGGGTGTGTGTATGGGGTAGGCCGATATGAAGGCGCGAAGGAATAGGCCCCTACCCCGGATATTAGCCTTTGCCCCTCAGAGAGAGGCCTTCATACTCACATCGAGATATGAAGAATAGTAAGTAACAAGGTCCTGGCCTGACCCCAAATGTAGTATATACTACACTTTGATCTGAGGCAAAAGGACCATAGACGATGTCACATTACCCCTAACCCAGTCAACCTCAAGGAGAAGGTATAGTAGGGTCCATCACCGGCTCAGAATGATAGTCCTGTGACTAGACAACCACCGAAGAAGCTGAATATGGTTTTACCCTCACAGTCTTATCAATCCGAAGGTGAATGTTGTCCACAGGGGGTAATGGACACCGTAGACAATGTGTGTAATGCTGGTATCTTCAGCGTTAGGAAAAATGTCTGAAGCCAGATTATGGCTAATAATTCTATATATGGGTATATTGCCACAATTAATAAACACGTAGTACCATATAGATAGTGATTAATTCTAGAGAACATACCACTAGGGACCAGTCTCAATAGTACACATTCAATTAAATTTCTCTTTATTGTTTCCTAACTGAATGTTTCATGTAGAAATTTAATTGTTAATTTGTGTATAATTTTATTGTTGAAATTTTATTTTTTTCATTCAACGATAGTGACTTATTACATAAGATACATTTAATTTTCCGAAATACAGCTGTTGTTTGCATAGGGGACAGGCGAATATTTCTAGTAGGTTGGGGATGTAAAATGGCAACGTGAGATATTGTTTCCCATTTTAGATCACGATAACATCGACACCAGGACTGGTAAGACAGTTACAACAACGAATAGGTTAGCAAAATGAGTCCGGGAGAACAGAATGCTTACTGTCAGACCAAAATTACTTGTCTATACGCCATGAGTCCTTATAATGTTTCTGGCAGTGAAGCCTGGTCACCCTACTCACTCTACGATTTAACACACCTTTTGCAGATCCCTGTGGCAGTCCCGGGGTTAACATATGTGGCTCTGAGGTCCATGCACCCAGACGGAGAGCAACCCGACGAGAGTGCAGGACGGCTGCTATCCAGTTTACCAACCAGGGATTGACCCCCTTCTCCTCAGTGCGGTCATCAAAATATCATATTGAACTCTATTGTACGCATCCTCGAGATCAAGCGCTACCGCCATCGTTTCCTGTCTACTCTGGAACCCCTCATAAACATCAAAGGCAAAAGTGGCTGCATTTGATCAGGTATCTTTTCCTGGTCTGTAGCTCCCCAGGCCTCTTAGAAGAAGCTTCCCCCTGTCCAAAAAAATCCTGCAGCTTAACAGCGACTATCTTCTCTAAAACCTTCCCAAATGTATTTTGAAGGGTGATGATCCTAAAACCGCTAAGCTATGACTGATCCTTGAATGGTTTTGGGAGATGGATGAGATAGCTGTGCACCCAATCCTGCGGTACTGATGCTGTCCTAATGCTCTGGTTAAAGCAGTCGGTCATCTCCTCCAGGTCTGCTTCGCTCAATCCCTTCATATGGCTATATCTGACCCCATCGGGCCCAGGTGCCGTGTCTTTTGCCATTTTCAAAATGTGTTTAACATCTTCCACCCGTATGATGTCTTCATACTGCATATTCTTCGTGGTGCCAGATAGCTCCTCTCTAACTGC
Source organism: Cepaea hortensis (assembly GCA_963921405.1). Classification (NCBI taxonomy): domain Eukaryota; kingdom Metazoa; phylum Mollusca; class Gastropoda; order Stylommatophora; family Helicidae; genus Cepaea; species Cepaea hortensis. The sequence continues at coordinate 239,626,929 of OY992876.1, forward strand.
ATCCCTGGTGTCCGCATCATTATGATTGGTCTGCTCTAAAAATCTCTGGAGAAACGCCTCCCCTTTCTCTTTGTCTGTTGACACGCGCATACCAACATCTCTATAGATTGTTCCCACTGTCATCCGCCGATCTTTTCTCTGCATTTGCCTGTGCAGTTTCCAGAATTTTCGCAGTGTTTTATCACCTCCAATCTCCTTCATGAAACATTCCCATTTTGCCTTTTTGGCCTCTGCAGCACAGCGCTTGAAAACCTCCACCTTGTCTTTCTTGACATTTTCCGCTGTGTCCACTTCCTCTCGTGAGCTTCGAAGTGTCTGTCGAACTTTCTTTAGCTGCTTCACTGCAGATCTCTTTGCTTTCCAAGCATGGTCTACTTCTGGGGTCCACCATGGGGGCTGCAAAAAGGGAGTTTTAACAGTCCTGTTGCATGCTCCTTGTCTGAGGCGTCCAAGAAGGCAATCGGTCCACTCATACCGGAAGGTCTTGCGCGCTCTCTCATCTTTAACTTTCCTGGGTTTAGAGATCAGGACTGAGCATGGCATGTGATCACTCCCATGGTCATTCAAAACATTCCACTTTACATCAAGGACTGATGACTGAGAGACAAGTGCCAAGTCAATAGCTGTGTCAGCATCGCCAGGCCTCATTGCCATTCTTGTCGGCCTACCATCATTTATGCAGACCACATCGGAGTCCACCATGGCATCTGCAAGGGCAATTCCCTGTCTGTTTTCTCCACTACTGTCCCAATCTCTGTTCTTTGCATTGAAGTCTCCACATATGAGTAGCCTATCACCTGGTAGAGAGGTAATAGGGGACACTGGTGTCGGTGATGAAGCGTGACACTGAGCAGACAAGTCGTAAAACATGCCTTGGTCTTGAAAATGAGTTTCTGGATAAAGATGTAATTTCCGTTTAGACACATAGAGAGGTAATGAAAGTGTCGATGCGCGATTTGAGACGTGTAACAGCGCTGGTTAGGCCAGCTGACACGTGCCATGTCATGTTACATGAGTAGCCTAAGGTCGAGCTGGGACAGTTTGTTGTGTTCGTATGTAGAATTATACATCTGCTATCATGCACTAGACTCTCGTTGATGTATGAGCCACTAGTTGTTAGGTAAAAGAATGTCTTCCTCGACTGGTGTCGTGATTATACCTCTCCTCTATGATTATGAGCAAGGTTTAGTCGGACAAAATCGCCACAGGTTTGCAGTGCTTCTGGCAATGACCTAAGGTACCTTGTTAATGTCTGAGTGGTATTCTGTGATAGTACGCTAATTTTTAGAGCTAAAGACATGTCCGGAGCTTGATTCATATTACATGCCCGGGTCTTGCCTCGCATGATTTCGATTTTTCGTCACATGTTTGTGATGCATCTGGGATTGACCTAAAGTACCTGGCTAATGTCTGAGTGGTATTCTATGATAGTATGCTAATTTGTAGTGCTAGAGACATGTCCGGAGCTTGATTCGCATGAGATACCCGGGGCTTGCCTAGCATGATTTAAATTTATCGTCACAGGTTTGTATTGCGTTTGGGATTGTCCTAAGGTACCTTGTTAATGTCTGAGTGGTATTCTGCTATAATATGCTACTTTCTAGAGCTAGAGACATGTCCGGAGCTTGATTAGCATGACATGCACGGGGCTTGCCTCGCATATTTCCGATTTATCGTCACATGTTTGTAATGCGTCTGGGATTGACCTAAAGTACCTTGCTAATGTCTGATTGGTATTCTGTAAAAGTATGCTAATTTGTAGAGCTACAGAAATGTCCGGAGCTTGATTTGCATGAGATGCCCGGGGCCTGCCTCGCTGATGCAGTTTTTACCGCTTTTGTGAGATTACTGCAAACTAAAGCATATTTGTCACCATCCACTTATACCGACAGGTTTTGCCTTTCGAGATGTACAGTTTCTGACATAAATTGTAGTTTTGTGTTACCATTTACACCGCTTTTTAATGAGATTACTTTATTGGCACCCAAGCAAAGTGCCTCAGATTATTTGTTTATACATTTTGTTATATGCTCACGCGATTCAGCGCCATTTAAAACCACTATATTCAAAAGTTCACTATTATGCGTAAATCGGTTACTGCGATATTACAATAAGCGCAGATGACACGCCAAATGTTTTGTCAGTATCAAGGGAACACAAGTATCTCCAAAATTTGCAAGGGAAATAACTGTTTTTTGTTTCTAAAAGTATTATTTTAATGATTAATTTGCAAACTCCACTCAATATCTTAATTTAATTTAATGTGTACTATTGAGACTGGACACTAGTGGTATGTTCTTTAGAACTAATTACTATCTATATGGTATTACGTGTTTATTAATTGTGGCAATATAATCATATTTAGAATTATTAGCCATAATCTGGCGTCTGACTTTTTCCTAACACTGAAGATATCAGCATTATACACGACATTGTCTATGGTGTCCATTATTTTTCGCCAATTTATCTAGTGCGTAATACCCCCTAAGCTCTTCACAACGTATATATTGTTAATTATTTATGTATGACCGCTTGGGTAGTTTGTTGGACTAAATAATCGTCCAATATTTAAGACCTGTTATTGTGTAATTTTTTTTTCCGGATTTTGTGGTGATATTCGTTGGATTTGATATTCTGGATATTTCCCCGGAATTATTACCTGAAACAACAAAATTTCAATATGTATTCGAATATCACTGAAGTCGGGATCTCGATAAATGACTACGATGTCCAGCTACTTCACCAGTCCAGAACGATAGTGTGTTCCATAACTGGTCCCGGGGCGGCTGCGATAGCAACACCTGCACTTATTATGAGTGCCCTAACTGGTCCAGGAGGTGTACCTTTTGGGGGAGTCGTCGACCTGCATAGGTTCGAAGTTCCCACTAGGTGGTACTTTCACCTATCAGCAGAGGTTCAGAAAGCCGTGTATGACAAGATACACAGCAAAACGTTTTCTCTACCAAGTCTAGGGATAGACATATCACTACAAAATCTAGACAAAGAAAGGGACAGGCTGACCACCCACTGGCTACCTGTCACGATTGCTTCTCAAGGAGTTAACAAACTGGTGCACAGTATTACAGGAGACGACAAGGCTGAGGTCTTTAGGATACAGAATGGGGCTGGCAAGTGGGGAGCGCTCTGCAACCCAACAAAGGACGTCCCACATTACGTACGGATCTACACTCCCGGTATTACGTACAATAACCACAGAGTGTTGATCACGATGCCGGGGAGAAAGACCAATTGTCCAGCGTGTGGCCAAAACAACCACTGGGCAAATAAATGCCCTAGTCGACGACAATCGACGACACCAATAGCAGCAGCAGTAAGTGTTCAAAGCCAAGAAGATTTCCCACCACTCGAAAGAGAAACCTCTCCACAGGGAGAGATTGAACCGACACAAACCTTCAGTAGTCAAATCAACACATAAGAAAATAACACACAAGAAAATAACACACAAGACATCAGTCCAAGGAATGAAGACTGACGGCTTTCAAGTCGTCAGCAAACCAAAAAAGAGAACATGGGCTAACAGAAGACTGCAGTCAAAACACAGCGACGACACAGAAACAGACGACTCATCACTGCCAAAGAAAGAAAAAGTCAAAGCCACTATAGGCAAGACAAAGGAAACTGAACAAGAACAACAAGAGGAGACACAAGTTCAAGACGAAGACGACACATACAGCATACCAGACACTCTCTTCGTAGACACAGATACAAGTGATAAGAACGAGGATCAAGATGATCCTCTCACACAAACGTTTGATGCTACAGACTTGCTCGCCTAAATGTACTCATCACGGATAATACCTTTACGTGTGATTCTATACACTTATTATATCTCTTTCATTCGTTTTTACTTAAATTATAATGACTAGTGATTTAGTTATTATTACTTTAAACATTTGTGGTATACGTACACAATTACAACACATTATCACACTAATAAACAAACACAAACCAGACTTTATACTACTACTAGCTGACCCGGCCCGGCTTCGCCCAGGCCCTGGAGGGGATCTATCTATCTATCAGTCTGTCTGTCTGTTTGTCTGTCTGTCTGCTTGTTTGTTTGTCTGTCTGTCTGTCTGGCTGACCTAGCCCGGCTTCACCCAGTCCCTGGTGGGGAGCATCTCATTTAATGCATATAAGTAGTCATACAAGCTCCATTTTCCCGACTATCTGTCTGTCTGTCTGTCTATCTGTCTGTCTGTTTGACCCGGCCCGGCTTCACCCAGTCCCTGGTGGGGAGCATCTCATTTAATTCATATACGTAGTCATATAAGCTTCCGTTCCCGACTATCTGTCTGTCTGTCTGTCTGACCCGGCCCGGCTTCACCCAGTCCCTGGTGGGGAGCATCTCATTTAATTCATATACGTAGTCATATAAGCTCCCGTTCCCGACTATCTGTCTGTCTGTCTGTCTGTCTATCTGTCTGTCTGTCTGACCCGGCCCGGCTTCACCCAGTCCCTGGTGGGGAGCATCTCATTTAATTCATATAAGTAGTCAAATAAGCTCCCGTTCCTGACTGTCTGTCTGTCTGTCTATCTATCTGACCCGGCGTGGTTTCGCCCAGCTTCTGGCGCACAGTAACTTAAAAGAATGTCCTTCCACACACCATCCATTATTTTTAATGAAAACTGTTTTCAATCACCTGCATGACTGTAGATAACATCTTTAAGCATAAAACGATGGGTTACAATGTTATGTATTATGCATTATTTTTATGAAAACTTTGAAAATGCCTTAAAGATTATATCATTATTTATTATAACTCATATGCCTGTAAATAACTATAGAGAAAGAGTTTAACAATAGTGCAAGTAAGTCCAACAATATGACTATAAAGTATATAGAAATGTTATTAAAAGTTATGCCCCTTGAAATAACTTTTCTAGAGTGAAGTCCCCCTGCTATATAGAAATTATATAATGAAAAATGAAATATTAAATGTTATTAAGTAAGTAGCCGATTTTACACTAAGAAACTATTACAGTCGGTTGCACAGGAATGAAAGGAAGACGTGTAGAAAATTTCATCTCAATCGGATGTACCGTTATCGAACGCATAAATAACGGACGGAAATACATACATCGTGTTTTATATATATAGACAAGAAACAAATATATGTTCAAAAACATTCGCACAGCATATCACCACACAGCTAGGCCTCAGACATTCATGCTTTAGTTTAGGCACACACAAAATTGGGCCAGGAACAGCTATTCTGCAGACATCAGACAGGTGGGACATAATTTAAACACACACGGATAACCAGGGACGAATCTCCATAATACAGGTAGAAAACACTATACATGCATACACCATAGTGAACATACATGCACCACCTAATTACAATCATCAACCAAATTTTTACCAAGAATTAGACACCTTACTTATACAAACATGCAGAGGGCAAAATGTTATCCTTGCAGGGGATTTCAATTTTGTAATCTCAGATTTGGATATCGTAGGGGCAGGCAAAGCAGGAATCAAGACACAATTAAGGAGAAATGACAGAAATGGAATACATCAACTGGATATACTAAAGAATACTCTAGACATTCACAATTTAATAGACGCTTTCCGATACAGACACCCTAATAACATTGCAACAACACACAAAAATAGGGCTTACAATAGATCAGCCAGATTAGATAGAGTATACACACCTTCAACACACCACATAATACACACAAAACATCTACAAGAGACATTACAATACACAGATCACAAAGCAGTACTAACACATATCACTACCGACACTACAAACACAAGGCCATCAAAAGGAACACCACATTGGAAGTTCAATAATTCTCCAAAATACAGGTTATTTACAACATGTGACACAACTTATTCTAACATACACTAATAGTACACCCACCGACAACATAACACAAATTTGGGATTTACTAAAGAATACAATACGGTATAGAACACAACAGTTAGCATCCATAATACATAAAGACAGACTACAGCAAGAACATATCATATAGACAGCAATACAACTCACAAAAGAGACTGACAGGAATGCACCACACCTAAACACACTAGAATCACAATTAGAACAACACCAGCAACACACATTCTGTGGTGCACTCCTTCGAACTAAACTTACTAACATATCAGAAGAAAGTCCCAATAACCAACACCTTGCATTAGAACAAAGCATTCAACGCAACAGACAAATAGGAGCAATAACAGACATGCAAGGAAACACACAAACAGAGATAGTACATATAATAGAAACATTCCAACAGTACTACACTGACCTATATACAGCAGACCACGTCAACACACAAAAACAAAATAGGTTCCTACAATACACAAAGAAATTGTCAGACACAGACAAAGACACACTAGACACAGAGCTTACATTAGCAGACATAACACATGCACTCAATCAAATGCAAAAAGACAAAACACCAGGACCAGATGGACTCACAGTAGAATTCTACCAACGCTTCTTTCCTATCCTAGGCAATTTCCTTCTAAAAGTCTACCAAGAAGCTTTTAACAAACAAGAACTCCCAAACACTTGCAACATGTCATATATAACACTCATACCTAAAGACAACACAGACAAAACACAGCTGAAAAACTATAGACCCATCTCATTATTAAACACAAACTACAAATTTTTTTTTTCTAGCAAAATCACTTGCAAACAAAATAAAAAACTTCATGCCATCACGCATCCACCCAGACCAACAGTGCAGTATTCAACACAGAAACATACACCAACATACACACTTAATTAGAGACTTCATTACATACACCCACCAGAAAGACTGTCAATCCTCCCTTTTATCCTTAGACCAGTAGAAGGCCTTTGACAGAATTTCAAACTCATACTTACACAAAACACTAGCACACTGTAACATAGGATAGTACTATAGACAGTGGATAGAAATATTGTATAAAAATCCTGAAAGTAAGGTACTGGTGAATCATTCACTCACTGGCAGTTTCAGAATCACTAGATCTGTCAGACAAGGGTGTCCACTATCACCAGTCCTATATGTACTCACACTAGAACCACTCTTAGAAGCAATTAGACAGGACACTAACATTAAAGGTACATTTATACAAGGGTCTGGAGAGCGGAAATTAATTGCTTATGCAGATGACACAGCTTTCTTCCCTACAACCAACACTTCCATAACGAACATACTTCACACCTTCAGACAATTTGGTGAAGGAAGTGGGGCCAAAATAAACATACAGAAGTCTAAAATAATGGGTCTGGGGAAGTGGAAGAATAAAGCAGATTCCCCCCCCCCCGGATCTAACAGTCACAGATAACATGAAGATTTATGGGATCACTTTTCCATCCAATCCCAGAAAAACACACACAGAAACATGGCAATCACTGACAAAACAAATTATAGACATACTACATAGGTTCAAATACAAGGCATCAACAATTTTTGTACGAAGCACAATTGTAAACACCTTCATCATTCCTAAAATAATATTTTTAGCCACAGTGTTAGATCCCCAAAACAAACAATCACAGACATAAACAAACACATCTGACAATTCATCTTCAGCAACACAATCCACAGTATTAAGCACACGACTTTAATACAAGATAAGAAACGAGGGGGGGGGGGTAGCATTACAGGACCTTAACACAAAAATACAAGCATTAAGAATCAACCACATAGGACGCATCATCAATCATCCAGATCAACACTCGCTAGCATTATACTATATTGCAATTAGATTACACAGAATTAAGAAAATAGACAAAACAACACCGCACTATTACGGCACACTACCGCACTTCTACAGAACATGTATGCAAGCAATTCAAGGTAATGAACACTTAATACAACAGACAACCGAGCAGATATACAAATATTTAGTGAAACAACAAGCCCCACCACTACACCTGAGAATCAAAAGAGGATACAAATATCATATGAAAGACTACAGCTGCACCTTCACTAACTTACACAACAAACATATCACATCGAAATCCAAAGAAATAACATACAGGCTAATTTATAATATGACCCCGACAACAGAGAGAGCTGCACAGACATCCAAGCAAATAGCCCCATGCAAATTATGTAGACAAAATATTCAGGAAACAGAGGACCATCTATACTATGAATGCCCAACAATCACAGCCACTAAGACTGCACTGCAACAATTAATAGAAACACACACAAACAAGAAAACTGACGCTTACAAAGCCATTTTCCTAAATACAATACCCACAGCCACAAAAGACAAACACACTAAACTTCTTGTTGCACTAGCGGAGTATAGAAACACAATATGGTCGAGTAGAAACTCGGCCACCCACAATCACCACACAATATACCCACATATACTAGCAAAGATTTTTCAACAGAAAATCGCCCAGCTATTCGCAGATTAATCAAGAGCCTCCCTCATCAAGTTCACACTACATAACATACATGTTCAAACACACACTCTCACAGTATATTTCTATACTCCGCATGTGTACCACTAAGCCCAATCATTGGGGAACAAAGGACCAAATAATTAAATAAATGTCCCTTCTTTGTTACTGAGTCTATTGGCGCAACCTAGACAGAACAATGGGACGGTGCCCTTTGTGAGTCAGTGGCCTTGTCGACCGAGGTTTGACCTCGGTCGGAAGAGCTCAGGTAAACTCTTTGTAGTGGTGGAAATGTGCCATCTTGTGTAGTGAACTAAATAAATTCCATTCCGTTTACGCTCTCTCTCTCTCTCTCTCTCTCTCTCTCTCTCTCTCTCACTCTCTCTCTCTCTCTCTCTCTCTCTCTCTCTCTCCCTCCCCCCCCCCCCCCCCCCAAACATGAATGACTATAAGCTGTATTCGCAATGTAAGAAGCCTGTTTTGTACATAATAAACGGGATATTTATGTAAAAAAACAACAACAACAACATTTTTTTTTACTGGTGTCCTAGGGCCACACAACATTTAAAGAACATTAACCACACCTATCCCAAACTTACAACTGGAGAAACATATATTGGAAACAACAAGCTGCCTTAAGGATTGATAATGAAGTGGGACAATATCAGCCTATTAAGAGAGGTGTGAGACAGGGATGTGTAATGTCTCCAGATCTTTTTTTCCCTATACAGTGAAAACATTTTCAGATGTGTAGAAGATATAAATGGAATCATCTTACGAGGATGAAACATCAATAAGATTAGATATGTAGATGATACTGTATTGATTGCAGACAATGAGCAGGATCTTCAACAATTAGTAGATGCGGTTGTTGCACACAGTGAACACCTAGAGTTAGAATTAAATTATAAAAAGACACACAATATGGTCGTCACTAGGAAGAAAGAAATATCACAATGTAATATACAAGTAAATGGGAATATTCTTCAACAAATGAATCGGTACAATTATCTCGGAATAGTCATAACATCTGATTGGAGATGCCTCGAAGAGATTAGAAAAATAATCGCCATTGCGAAAGTAGCCTTTAGCAAGATGAAAAACATACTGACCAATAAAAAGATGCTTTTGTGATACTAGGCACCCAAAAAAAAAAAAAAAAAAATATTCTCCTTCGGATTGATAAGACTGTGAGGGTAAAACCATATTCAGCTGCTTCGGTGGTTGTCTAGTCATATGACTGTCATTCTGAGCCGGTGATAGACCCTACTATCTGGGTTAGGGGTAATGTGACATCGTCTATGGTCCTTTTACCTCAGATCAAAGTGTAGTATATACTACATTTGGGGTCAGGCCAGGACCTTGTTACTTACTATTCTTCATATCTCGATGTGAGTATGAAGGCCTCTCTCTGAGGGGCACAGGCTAAAATCCGGGGTAGGGGCCTATTCCCTCGCGCCCTCATATCGGCATACCCCATACACACACCCCCACACACACACTCTCCCCCATAGACTGGGACTCGATCCCGGTGCCCGGCGACTAGTTGGTCTACTTATCTAAATATGTATTCCACATGCCCGGGGCATGCCTCGCTGTCTTTGAATGGTCTCGGGATCGATCGGGGGAAGCCGAGGCGGCCGGCGGAGGTACTTGTGGGCGGGCGGTCGATAGGGGTACCCAGGGACCGGAAGTAGTCAGCAGGACAAACGGAAGTATTCACCCAGACCCAAGAAAATTCCCGCCAATTTTTCAAAAATGAAGTCCGCTTTTGTGACGTTTCGCTTGCGGTGATAGACTTTTTATATAGTAAAAAATCGGGGTTTGCCACCACAAAATCTAATCAAATACAACATTGTATACTACTTATATAATACACTTGAATCAAATTTCAGAGGATAGACTACAAAACTATACAATATATGTGAATTACGTCTTATATAATAAACTACAAAACTACAGAAAACACATGAATTAGGTTTTAGAGGTTAGACTACACAACTAGAATAGACGTGAATTCAATGAACTTGATCCGAAAGGTTGAGGCGGGCTCTGTACCAGACAGTGGATTGAATCGCTGCGGAGATCTGTTGTCCATAGTCACCTACATCTTCGTCCTGGGGCATGCGGAAGCTGAGGGAAGTGAACGAGCTACTAAACATTCTGGCTCTGCATTCCCTGTTTTAGGGGGCTGAGTGGTCTCGAGGTATGGTGTCCGTCTCGAGTGCTGGAGTCCCGGGTTCAAGCCCCGGTGAGGGCCGGGATGATTTCACGGGACTTCTGGTAAGAAAATGTCCCCTGGTCTCTAGGTAGTGAGATCGGACGCCCTTGTGTATTGTTGCGCACGTAACAAAATCATTGGCAGTTGGAAATCGAAAAAGAGTAGCCTAACGACGCTGCCCAGGCAACATTTCGAGTCAAAAATCTACCCAAAGTATTTCAGGATCCTCTCCGGTGCTACAGAGTTCGTGCACTGAGCTGAGATTCTCCGAACTCAGGCTTGCGTTAGGAGTAGAACGGAGTACTTTTGGGTTACACCCGTGTGTCGTGATGTTGATCCGTCGACTAAACTAGACTAAACTAAAACATCCTTGTAAACGGCCAGCCCATGGATCGTGCGGATGTTACTAATTGCCTCAGAGGCATGTGGAGAACGGAGAAATTTAAAGCTGCTGAATCCACTTCGTTGTCTAGAATGAAAGACTTGGGAGTAAGAACTGACACGGTCAGACACGAGAGGGACATTGGGAGAGCTGGCACTATTAGCCGCCGGTCGATGATGGATATGTTGGGGGAGGGTCTGAGCACTTTTGGATATGTCCGGAGTGCAAGGATGATACCCCAGTAGATAACTAACTATAGAATACACGTGAATTATGTCTTAGAGGATAGAATACAACAATAGAATACACGTGAATTAGATCTGAGAGGGCAGACCTCAACAATAGAATACACGAGAATTAGATCTTAGACAATAGACCACAACAATAGAATACACGTTAATTAGATCTTAAAGAATAGAATTCACCAATAGAATACACATGAATTATGTGTTAGAGGACTGAATACACATGAATTAAGTCTTAGAGGATAGACTATAACAATAGATTACTCCTGAATTAGATCTTAGACGATAGACTACAACAATATAATACACGTGAATTAGATCTTAGAAGACAGACTACAACATTAGAATATACCTGAATTAGGTCTTAGACAGTAGACTACAACAATGGAATACACATAAATTAGGTGTTAGAGAAGAGACTACAACAATAGAATGCACATGAATTAAGATTTAGTGGATAGACTACAAAAATGATGAATACGCGTAAATTAGGTGTTAGAAGAAAGACATCAAACCAACAGAATATACGTAAATGAGATAATAGATGACAGACCACAATACAATGCACATGAATTCGGTTGTACATGACAGACTACAAAACTATAGAATAAATGTGAATTTTTATTTTTCGCATATCCTTTACAGGACATCGCTGTCAACACCAGCATTTTACCGCTGTCGTTGATTTCTTGGCAAGATTACGCTCAGCAGTTTGCCATTGCTTTCTGAGCGGCCGTTACCAACGCGGAAAGAACCACTTCCAATTCTCGTGCGCTGCGTTACCCTACGTGGATAAACTGGATTACGGAGAAAGTCACATGTGAAGTAGGGTTTAGTAAATATACTAAACAACAATAAAATAGATTGTGAATTAGGTTTTAGAGGATGACTACAAAACTTTAGAAAACACATGAATTAGGTTTTACATGACAGACTAGATAACAGAAGGATTCATATAGGAGTAGATTTTCATCCCCACGTTCACCGCCAACAGAAGAACCCACTCCGATTTCTATCATTGGTACTTGTAATTTATGAACTCCCTTCCTCACTAAAGATACACTAAACAACACACGTGTGAAACGGCCATCCCAAAAATCGCATTTCAGCTCGTCGTCCCACAGGACGCAACTCCTAGTTAAAGAAAATAGACCTATTACAAAGGGTGATAACTCAGTGCTGGCTGAAACATCTTTTATTTCCGAATTCTGGGACATTTTCCGTTAAGTGCATTCTCTGGTCCTATATTATAAATATTAAGACAGCATTCCGGAAACGGGATTGGTAGACAAATAAACGTACTTTAACATATGGCTACAGGTGGGTGTTTTAAAAATCAGTAATATGTATGATTTATTTTATGTTTGTTTCTTTATGCTGTCTTCATATTTAAACACGTGGCTTTCATTTGCATTTTATAAATTGTAATCTTCGTGCGTGAGAATCAGCAGTGGTTCGAATCGCATCGGTAACTTACGGGGTATGTGAGCCGGCCGCTCAGAAAGCAATGGCAAACTACTAAGCGTAATCTTGCCAAGAAATCAACATACAGCTGAAAGATGCTGGTGTTGACAGCGATGTCCTGTAAAGGATATGCGGGGAAAAAAAATCTCCGTGCAGCATTGCAGAGATTGCCTTGTGGTTCAAGCAAAAATAACTTGCCGAATATGAAATTACAAAAATAAAGGGGGGGGGGGGGGGGGGGGATTTTTGAATCAAATTAATTTCAGTAATTAACTCCATAATCATGTGAATAGAATAGTAAACAGAACATACATTTTCAAGTTTCTAAGGATTCTTTCGCCTGTTTACTAATTGTCCAGGATTCGCAGCCGTTAATTAATTTGACAGCTAAAATGAACAGTCAGGACATTTTGAGAGAAGCTAAGACGCAAAGACAACATATCACAAACATCAGAAAGAAGCAATCATGATTTATTTTTTTTTTTTCTGGCTACATTATGAGAAGACAAAAACTGGTACATGTTGTGACAAACGGAAAGAATTTTTGGAAAGAGATAGAGGAAGACATCATGAAAGCATTCTTGACAATCTTATATTATGGCACGGAAGGGAGTCAACACATGAATTGATCAATGCCGTGGAAGATGGACATTTGTGGAGAAGTATGAACGCCACTCCAGCCTGCAAGACAGTGGACGATGATGATGATGATGATGATGATGATGGGACTGCACACAGCTCGTTCGTTGAAAGATAAGCGCCGTAAACAGAAATGGCAGGACAAGGATTACAACAACAAAAATGTCCTCTTGGCCACCCGATGAAAGGTCATTCCACGCCAAAGGAAATGTTCTAGAAAAATTGGGTGTTGAGGCCAAAACAGCCAAGTTCTGCTGTCTGATAATGTGAGGGTACAGCTGATCAAGAACAGCAAGAAGATAAATGCATTCTTTCTCAATAATGACTGTGTGAATCTAACTGAAGACAAGGGTGACGTTCTGATGGCTGGTTGTGGTCATAAAAAAGATCATGCCATCGTGATATTCCTGGTGTCCGCTTCAAGATTGTCAAGGTATCCATACTCACATTTTTAAGGGAAAGAAGGAAAGTCCAATATTTTAACACATGGAAATAAATGTTCTGTATATAAAAATAAAGGCAATTTTCTTTCATGTTGGACCAAGACTTACTTAATTACGTGGAGCGGGCCAGATTTGACTCTTGACTCCATACAGATCAGGTGGTATTGAGAATCTTTGTCCTCTCAACTTAGCTCTAGATGTTTTCCAATATTGACAGCTTTCTTGATTAGAGTGTACAGATTGATTGGTTGATCTGCTGCAAGTCCTTTCTTCTTCAAGATCCGCAGAAGTATGTTGCCGGTGACACAGCGGGACTTGAGCGACATCAGTTGAATCTCCCAGAATGATACCATTCGGTGAAAACGTCAGGCCCTATTTGGCTAACTTGTAAATTTGTTCCTCATCATCTTCAGCGGGTATCTTCAGCTTTAGCCAATTGGGAACAGTCCCCCTGTATGAGAGAGCACTCTGGGAAATATCCTCGCCAAGATTGCTTAGTAACGAGTGCTCGATTCTGAGAATCTATAGATGTCCAGCAGGCACCTTTACTTTTACACCCGCTAAGAAGTTTCTTGGTGCCGAAAGAGCAGATCTTCGGAGGTACACCATCCCAAAAGTCATCATGACCGTCAAGGGAACATACGACAGGGCTTCAAATAAAAACATTATATGTTTGTTTTGTTTTTGGTAAATATGTTCCCAAAAAGTAAAGAAAAAATGTATAATTTCTCGTAGTAGTTATCACATCGTTCAATTCAAGTCCCCCAGAGACGATAAAATGCTTCGATTCCTGTAGAAAAAAAAATATCTTGGTAATTACTCGTTGTGCCTGACCCTGTTGCGAACAGTCTGTCACAGAAGTCACGCCGTTTTGAAACTTCCTACTGGACTCATACACTTGCTGGACTGAAAGGCGTGCATCAACATATTGGACCTTCATTAGCCGATGAATTTCTGTAGGTTTCACTCTTTCCTGATCACAAAAATGCTAACAGAATTCTGCTCCACTTTAGTGCAAGTAAAAAATGGGGCGGCCATCTTTACGCTGTCCTGATGACGTCAACCCCAGCATTTTATTTAGTATTTTTTTTTTTTTTTGGCTGTTTGTGATTTCTTAGCAAGTTTACATTCAGTAGTTTGCCATTGCTTTCTGAACGTAAAGATGGTACTGAATGTTGTTTTGTACCAGTTCTGCTTTACGGCAGTGACTGTTGGAATGTGAATCAATAAATTAGCGAGAGCATGAAGGCTCTAGAGATGTGATTTCTGAGACGAAATTTGGAATACACTGGGCGGTCAGAGAAAGCAACATGCATTGCCTGGAAGGGGCTACCGGAAGTATAACATTATAAGAAAGAGACAAACATCATTCTTTAGTCATGGGAGCAGAAACGAGATATTTGGAAATATTGTGACAACTGGAAATATAAGCGTTAGATGGGACAAAGGCAGTCAGAGACAGAAGATGATAGATGCACCAAGACAGTCGCGTGGAGAAAATCATCACATATCAAAAGTGTCTCGATTCCTTGAGAAGACAATGGGTTGACGACATAAAAGACATTGTACAATCACGTGGAATGACATTATCCAGTGTCACACATCGGACGCTTGAGCGCCAATTATCCAGAGCACCAAGGACTGAGGTCTGTGGAGAGACTTGAATGCATATGGTTTTTGGTAGGACACATGCTGATGATAATGCTGGAGGTGGTGATGGTGCGGATGACATTGTACTTGCTTTCGATATATTCTAAGGAATAATCACAAATGATACAGAAAAAGATGTAGCAAGGAGAGGAGAGAGAGGAGAAAGAGGAGATTTGGAGGAGGTAGGAGAGAGAAAATAGTAGGACTAGGGGAAGGAGAAAGAAGAAGAAGTAAGAAGTAGAAAGAAACTGAATAAAGAAGGGAACACGAAATATAAAAATAAAGGAGAAAAATATATTATTTATAGAAAGTTCGTTGAAATAAGTTTACGCTTCGGCTCATCTAATCTCAACTTGTTCTTCTCGTACATTGCGATGCCGAGATGAAGCATAAACAGCAGGAAAGTGCCCGTTTATGGGCTTCATATGTCGAGATTCCCACGGGCTCTGCTATTCCCTCAGTCCATCAGTCACGTGGCCGGCCTCTTGTTCTGCTTCCATTTGGTCTGTACATTATTGCTCGTTTTGGTATACTGTTAGCTGGTAAGCTAGTTTTTTTTTTTTTTTTTTTTTTTGCATATCCTTTACAGGACATCGCTGTCAACACCAGCATCTTTCAGCTGTATGTTAATTTCTTGGCAAGATTACGCTCAGTAGTTTGCCATTGCTTTCTGAGCGGCCGGCTCACATACCCCGTAAGTTACCGATGAGATTCGAACCACTGCTGATTCTAACCGTCATCACGTTACCTACGTTTACATGGCTAATTTTTTTAACTTGCTGCCATCTTATCAAATCTTGCGCTGCTATAACCTACACTTGGTCCTGATTTCTTTATTTCGGATTTTCTCTCTTCTTGTTACATTGAGCATTCTTAAACTTTGTCTATATTTGATAATTTTGGTCAGAACAATTACGCACTTAAATTGATAAATGTCTATTGTCGTTGAGATCTCAAAAGCAATAAACCACAAAGAAACATTGTCAGTTACAACTAATGGTCTGATGACCTACTTTCGGACGACCCAGCAGCTTGTCTCAATAACATTTAATTAGCCTGCTGTCTCCCATCAATTGTCTCCCCCTGTCTCACCACCTACCGACTTAAAGATCATTCGATACGTTCTAAGGAGCCATTACATATGTACTGGATACTTCAAATAAGCCAGGGTTGACGAGAAAGGAACATTAGGCTACCATTAATTAAATTACAACAAGACAGTATTCATCATGGTACGCAAATCACAAGACGAAATGATCTCTTTGTGTGCTTATAACTGAATTTGTTGTGAACTGTTCAGTTAAATATATCAAGATTACAAGCGAACGGTGGGGGTCTGTAATTTTGTTTTCACGTGAATCATTGTGACAGACGACAGTAAAATAACTCGAAAAGTACCAGCAAAAGTCACCAATTTTGTATCTTATGTAATGCTCGCATATTAACTCACTTTAATTGAATGTCAGGATGTGATTATTGAAATGTTACATGGGAGCTTCACGTGAACACCTTAAAAGTGTTATATAAATAGCGATAACCATGCCATTGTCTTGTAACCTGTCAATATTGTTAAGGTTGACAGGAGGCTAAGCACGAGGCCTCATGGTGCAGACGAACATGGTGACGTCATCGCGACAGTTTAAAGATGGCCGCCCCACTTGTCACATATCCCAAAGAGGAACAGCATTTTGTAATCCTTTTTGTTTTATCAGTGAAGGGGTGGAACCTGTAGAAATTCATCGAATGAAGGTAAAGTGTGGTGATGCATGCCTGTCAGTCCAGCAAGTGTATGAGTGGAGCAGGAAGTATCAAAACGGTGTGACTTACGTGACAGACTTCCTGGTGTTTGCGGCATGGATAGTTCTGAAGAAAGCCTTTGACAAAGTCTGGAAAGAAGGTCGGATGAAGAAACTGAGAAATTACAAAGTCAATGGAAGAATGTACAAATGGGCGAAAGCATACTTGCACAACAGAAGAGCCCGAGTACAGATAGACGGACTCAAGAGCAAGAAAGTACTACTGCGTCACGGTGTTCCCCAGGGCGGAATCTTGTCCCCCACACTTTTTCTAATCTTAATAAATGATCTTGTTGCTAATCTACCGCATGGAATTAAAGCGACAATGTACGCCGATGACCTGGTTCTATGGTGCTTAAATGAACATGCAGCAGTGGCCACCAGACTGCTACAAAGAGCTGTAGATATATTTGTTGCATGGGTGTGTCAGCATAAACACTGACAAGTGCAGCACCACTCTATGTACCCTCTCTCCAAAACAAAAGGCAAGGATCATCCAGATAAATGGAACACCTCCAAGAGAAGATAAAGAACCAACATACCTTGGAGTAATATTTGATGGCAGGCTGACATGGAGAAAGCGCATCAACAAAGCAGTAGCAAAAGCCAGAAGGAAAATAGCCATCCTGGGAAAGTTAAGTGGAAAAACATGGGGAGCCAGTGGGAAAATACTTAGCAAAGTTTATCAACAGAGTATACGACCACACCTGGAATAAAGGTCAACTGCTTGGTGTTCGGTATCAAAAACCACACTACAAGAGCGTGAAACGGTGCAAAATCAAGCACTTAGAGTCACCACAGGAGGGATGAGATCAACCCCTATAGTAGAAATGGAGAAGATGGGGAGGACACAAGCACTGAGGGAAACTAAACTAAACCAACCTAAATCATTGTCGGATGTATGATTGATGGGACAACCCTAAAGAGATAAAGGTACTATTTTCCTCTTTCTCAGTGTGATCCTGCCCGTTATAATTAATTTAGCTGTTAATGGCTCAGTGGATTTAGACCATAAATAGCGTTTCGGAGAACCAAGGAATACCTCCAGGAAACCAATGAAACATTTTCTGAGTATCCCCAAAATATCCTTTTGTTGGTTTCTTGCCTCTCCTCTACCAACTAAATAATTATTAATCTAGGGTGTTAATTAAAACAATTTTACTACGACATGTGAACTCTCAAAAGAGACAATGATCCTTATTTTCAAATTTATTACACTTACCTAGTGTTATTGAACAATAATGTCATAAACATAATCAGTGCATTAACAAAATAAGATTATATACATATTCATCTCAAACTACATATATGTTTCTTGGGTGTGCCCACTATAAGATCTATCGCCATCCGTATTGAATCAGTCTTCCAAAAAAGTTATCGTGCCTCTTGTTGTGGCCTATGTATACTCTGAGGAGAAAAAAAAAACTGTATCCATTCAGATTAGTCACCCTTCAAGTTCTTGGAACTCGGCGACAATATATGTGATAGTTTCCATTGAGTTCTTTTGTTCCAGGATACGGTTAGTGGCTCACTGATTTTTCTATCTCTGTACATAGAGTAAGTTCTCACGGATACCTGTCCTTTTTTTGGGTAGAATAAATCTGCAGGAAATCGCTTGTGACTAATATTTGGCCTTACTCTACCAGCTACCTCATTCAGTAAAGCTGCTTCATTCACCAAAGTCAGGTCTGGATCTAATTTGTTATAGCCACTCACTGAAATTTCAGCAATCAACTTACATCTAATCACATCCTCCATATGACATTAGAAATGAAATGGTGTAAACTAAGAACACAACAAGTGAAATCAATAAAATGAATCTTGTTCCTAGAGAGAAAAAAAAACATAGGAGAAAGATAGTCTTGGGGTTCTCAATTAGTTACCACCAACATAATTGTTTTCTCTCCATCCAATCTTCCATTATAAGGTATTCAAGGTTTAGACTAGCAGATGTGCAGTTACATCTTCACCTATGCCTGTCCTCAGGGTCTACAGGTTGACTAATACCTTGATTGATTTGGAATTTGACAATTATGTCCACCATCCTCTTTTGTACCTAGTTATTTTCTCTACATCTTCTTCCATTAAAGGAAAAAGGTCTCATACATTAAGGGGTTTTTAAATCATTCCACATTGCAATGAGTTGTTGCTTATAAACAATATAAGTGCATAATGGTATCAATTCTTGTATAGCATGTATTCAGGTGTATTCTTCTTAATTGAATGCTTCAAGTGAGAAGTTATCTTCTCTTCTCTTCATGTAATATGCTTTTACCCCATTTATCATCATCATCATTGTTATTACAATCCTCATCAGTATCATTATATCATTAACATCATCATCATTATCATTAACATGTCAGGTCTTAGTCAGATATGACTGAGCTACCGTATGACAGTAGACGGTATTACCTGCTTTCTGTCAGCACCGAATGTTGGGCGGGGCATACCAAACCCGACACCCCACATTGTGCCTACGGCTTCGGGCGAAAGAGCGCAATTGAGAGGGTACAAGCCTTATCCTGGTGCGAGGAAATGCAACCCAAAGACAAAATAGTCATGGCAGGGCAGACCAGGCCCTAAGCCTTGGTTGGCAGCTGGTCTAGGATCGAAGCTCCGACAGGCGGACAGTTAGAGCATTGCTTTGCTGATCCGGCAACTTCTGCAGCTTGTCTTGTTCCTGATGTATAGGTGTTAACTTTCCTCTGGAGTGAACTAGGCAGGCCGAGAGAGGGATCATGCTGCATGGGCAACACATGGTTTCTTATTTTAGCCCAGGCTTTGTGCTGTGGAGAGGCAATAACTCCATCCCTGGTCTTAACCTGTCTCGGAATCAAAGCGAGAGGCAACTGTTACGGGTTATAAGTCCTTGTCAGTTGACGTAGACATGGGACGCCACGCGTTGCTTCTGACGGTGGGAGACACCTACAGGTGTCACTGATCAGCTACCCCCGCCTCAAGCTGGGCAGCCCCCGGCCAATTGAGTGCTGATCCGCGACAGCCTGCCTGCTTCAATGGGTGCTTGGGGCTAGGACAAAATCTGATTCGCAGGCTGTAAAACCAGTGCACCAGGTACTAATAAAAAGAATAATAGAAACCTCAAGCTATGGCTTGCAACCTGGAACGTAAGAACCATGTGTCCAGGATTTTCCACTGACTTGACAAATATTGACGCTGTGAGAAAAACGGCTGTGATTGATGCTGAACTCAATAATCTTAACATTGATATTGCTGGCCTGCAGGAGACTCGCCTCGCTGAGGAAGGTCACTCAGGGAAAACAATTACACCTTTTTTTGGAAGGGTAGAGGGCAGGCAGAAAAAAGGCAACATGGTGTGGGCATTCCAGTGAAGAATTCACTACTGGGAATGATTGATATCCCAGCTGGAGGTAATGAAAGATTATTATCCCTGCGCTTGGCAACCTCTTGTGGAATTATCACCATTATCACTGCATATGCACCGACACTCGCTTCCTCTGATGATGTGAAGGATATGTTCTATGAGCAGCTAGACTCTGTGGTCAAGGCAGTTCCGAAATCCGACTACATTTATATGCTCGGTGATTTCAACGCTCGTGTGGGCAAGGACTCGAGTTCATGGCCAGTGTGCCTTGGAAAATACAACATCGGTCGCATGAATGATAATGGGCAAAGGCTGCTGGAGCATTGCACTAGAAATTACCTATGTATTACAAACCCCTTTTTTAAAACAAAAGAGCTGCATAAGGTCACATGGAAACATCCAAGATCCGGCCATTGGCATCAGCTGGACTTCATTATCACACGGAGACAACATCTGAACCATACATCATTAACTCGAAGTTACCACAGTGCTGACTGTGATAAAGATCATTCTTTGGTTGTTGCAAGGGTTAGACTGAGACCAAAGAGAATCTACACAGCTAAACACAAATCTAGACCCAGGATTAATATATTAACACTCACGATCCTGGAAAGTGCTTTGAATTTCAACAGCAACTTGAAGACGCTTTCACTGATACATCAGAAAATTGTATAGTAAATGATAATGGAGTAAACTTAAGGAAACTATTTATAAAACAGCGGTAGGGGTTTACGGCACTGTGGATCATAAGAGGCAGGACTGGTTTGCGGCAAACTGCCAGATACTGCAGCCCTTGATTGATAAAAAGAAGATAGCTCTCTTAAGAAACAAGGAAAGACCAACGCGTAACACTCTGAGTGAGCTGAAGCAAGCGAGGAAGGATGTGCAAAAGGCTGCCAGGCCTGTGTGCGAATGACTATTGGATCAAGTTATGTGAGTCCATTCAAATCGCAAGTGATAAAGGAAACATCAGAAGCATATATGAAGGGATAAAGAAAGCCTGTGGTCCAACGATCAAAAGAAGTGCACCGCTGAAAATCTTGACTGGAGAAATCATCACTGATAAGAAACAGCAGATGGATAGATGGGTCGAGCACTATTTAGAGATTTACTCAAGTGAGACCAAGCTAGCGGATGATGCCCTCAACGCCATAGAGGCCCTGCCAACTCTTGACCACCTGGACACACTTCCCACCATAACAGAAGTTAAGTGTGCTATAAATAAGCTTGCGTCTGGCAAGGCTCCAGGTAAGGATGGGATTCCAATAGAAGTAATCAGGAGTGGGCAAGACACACTCACTCTACAGATCCACCAGCTAATAGATCTATGGTGGCGAGAAGGCCAAGTTCCACAGGATTTCAAAGATTCAAACATCATAACGCTGTACAAGAACAAGGGCGATCGGAGCGACTGTAACAACTATAGGGGTATCTCACTTCTGTGTATTGTTGGGAAAGTATTTGCCAGAGTTGTTCTGCGCATACTTCAAGTCCTTGGAGATCAAGTCTACCCCGAATCACAGTGCGGCTTCCGTCAGAACCGGTCTACCATTAATATGATATTCTCATTGCGACAGATGCAAGAAAAATGCCGGGAACAAAATCAGCCACTGTTTATTGCCTTCATCGACCTCACAAAGGCATTCGATTTGGTCAGTCGTTAGGGTCTGTTCAAAGCACTAAAGAAGATTGGCTGCCCACCAACTCTTCTGTCCATTGTGGAATCGTTCCACACAGGCGTAAAGGGTATAATCAAGTTTGATGGCCCAACTTCAGAAGAGCTTGAAATCAAGAGTGGAGTTAAGCAAGGTTGTGTACTACCCCCCACCCTCTTTGGGATATACTTTTCACTTCTACTGAAATATGCCTTTCGTGATCAGGATGACGGTATATACATTCACTCACGCACAGATGGTGGCCTCTATAATGCTCAGAGATTGAAGGCCAAGACAAAAATTAGGAGGGTACTAATCAGAGAGTTGCTTTTTGCGGATGATGCTGCGATTACGACCCACTCTGAGGAAGAATTACAACATCTACTATCTGCATTCTCCAATGCTTGTTCTGAATTTGGTTTAACAATCAACAAGAAGAAGACACAGATTATGTCACAAG
Organism: Cepaea hortensis; assembly: GCA_963921405.1. Lineage (NCBI taxonomy): Eukaryota > Metazoa > Mollusca > Gastropoda > Stylommatophora > Helicidae > Cepaea > Cepaea hortensis. Next base: position 239,649,614 of record OY992876.1, read on the forward strand.
GTGCACATTTTGTACCATCAATCTTTATTGACGACGCCGAACTGGAGATAGTAGACCATTTTACATATCTAGGATCAGAGGTAAATAGCAAATTATCCCTCGATCAGGAAATCAACATCAGGATTGGCAAGGCAGCAACAACAATGAACATGTTAGCAAAAAGAGTCTGGGAGAACAGGAAGTTTACTGCCAAAACAAAAGTCCTCGTCTACCAAGCCTGTGTCCTCAGTACTCTTCTTTATGGCAGTGAAACCTGGACAACTTACTCACGCCAAGAGAAACGTTTAAACAGCTTTCATATGCGGTGTCTGCGAAGAATACTTGGTATTAAGTGGCAAGACAAAATCACAAATACTGAAGTATTGGAAAGATCAGGTTGTGTGTCGGTGTATTCCATGCTCAGTCTTCGTAGACTTAGATGGATTGGACACGTTAGAAGGATGGATGATGGTAGAATACCAAAGGACATCTTTTTTGGTGAATTACAGACGGGTAGGAGATCTCAGGGTCGGCCTCTACTACGATACAAAGATGTGTGTAAGCGTAACATTATTGATACAGGCATTGATAATGCACATTTTGAGCACGTCGCCGCTGAACGTGTTGCATGGAGGGCAACTATCAGAAATGGAATAAAGATAAAGGAGAAAATGATTGCAGATAAAGCACACACAGAGCGTGAGAGTCGTAAGATGGTGCAAAATGGTGGAAATGACCATGTTTTCACATGCATCTACTGTGGGCAAACATTTGCAGCAAGAATTGGCCTTACCAGCCACACTCGCCACCGCCATGGATCGTAGTTATTAAGCCTTTTTGAAGCACAATGTACCAAACTATCGTCTGTCAAGACGGAAAGGTGCCAATGAATGATTATCATTACAATCATCATCTTCATTACAATCATCATCATCATCATTGTTATTACAATCATCATCCTCATTATCATTACAATCATCAGGTCACTAGACCATATGTTGTAACAGGAGTGACATGAAATACACAGTGGGGTCTTGCTTAAGACGCAAAACCAGATGCTTGTAGTATGCATGATATGTAATATGGGTTGTGTTTTGATTAGTGCACAAAACCAGATGATGGTAACCTAAGTGATATTTAATACAAAGTGGTGTCATGCGTCGGATTGCACTAAATTATTACTTAGTGTATGGATTATGCCGAACATGTTCTCTTGTGATAGACAGGACATTACACATCAAAGTTGCCTTCTATCATGAGATTGATTGCTAGCTTATACTCCTTCTTAGCATGTCACTTCTATTCACTCATTGACACAAATTCATCAGAAATCATTCTCATACTCGCATGTAAGATAAGTAATTAGACATTTGTGATTTACCAATGATAACTTTAAATGTTTAACACCATTGACATCACAATGAAATCTCATCTTTCCATAAACCATTCATCATACACAATCATATTTGTATGGATGACAATTAAGCATATGTATGCGTGCTTTACACATGATACATTCCCATCTGTTTTAATCAATAATTAAATCACACATGACTCACCACAGGTATGCTCTCTTCAATGACATAGACTTATGTGATCATTAGGCATACTTGTGAGATTCACAAATGATGATTCCTCGTGTTTAACAATAATGAAATCACACATGGATCACCACATGCTCTTATCAAATACATATAATTATGTGATAAACCCAATCCACATTCATTCATCATGCATCATAACCACACTTGCAGGGGTGATGATTGGGCATTGTTATGTTCCTCAAAAATGATCAATTCACATGTTTACAACAATGAAAATACCTTTGACTCATCACATGGGTGCTTTCACCCACCACACAAAATTATGATACATATAGAAATCTATTTACCTCTCATGTGCTCATGTGCCTATCTGTTAAAAATGACACTAATTTCTCTTACCAGGTTTGGCACATGTAAAATAGTGTCTTCTTAGTGAACTAAGTATTCTTAGCTTCCTAAGTCTTAAGTTACTCACCAACTTCTAATTCACTGCTGAATTCGTTTAACTACTTAAGAAATAAAATGTACAACTTAGGTCTAATGCTTGCACATTAAATAATCTGTTTGACTGGGAGACACAGGAACTCACTGTGGTTTGTCATGATGTACAGTCTATCCATGACTATGATAACTGAATATAATATTTAGTTTCTAATAAATTAATTTCTTAAATACTAATCATGTGGTTTACAGCACATTGACTTACCAACTCTTCTCGGGAAACAGGCTAACAGACTAAACTAATTTAAAACATTATTGTTTTTACCTTATTCATTTCGAATGGCTCTAATCACCACATGTCAACACCCAGATGTCAGGTCGAGATTTGGTTGGATTTCCAAATATACTGGCTGCTGGTTTTTTGGTATTTCCCTCTCTATACTTTATTGTCGTACTGGCGTTCGTAGAGATTTGAGGCCACCCATTCATGCATTCACAGTCGGCCTTCTTATTGTTAGAGAGTTCTTATTGTTAGTGTTATTGTTAGACTGACTCGCACTCATTCCTTCTCTATACTTCCTCCCACCCTCCCTCGTGCAAACGTTCTATTCCTTTCTCCCAACTGTTACGTCTCCGACGGCTTTGCCAGGATAACAATGACTTCCATCAAAAAGCCCACGAAATGCTTGATTTCTTTCGCCTTCGTGACTATCCTGAGAATGTTCTATCTACAGCTCTTCACCGCTGCCAGTCTATCAGTCGCACTGAGGCTCTCTCCTCCAGGTCGAAACCACGAAACAATAGACCTGTCCTCTCACTTACTTACCATCCCCACAATATTGCTGCCAAGAATATCCTCTTGAAACATCTATCCATTCTCCGGGCGGACTCGACCACACGTGATGTCTTCTCAGAGGCCCCTCTGGTGGCGTATAAGCGGGATCGTAACCTCATTGATGTGCTTGTCCATAGCAGGCTACCCCAACCTCACCAGTCTCTTCCTGGCACGGTGGCTTGTCTTCGATCGCGTTGCAAGACCTGTTCATACGTACTTCAAACCCAGAGTCTGACATTCCCTAAGACGACCTTCCACATCCGTGAGGGGTTTTCATGCATCAGTCGCAACGTTATTTATGCGATTACCTGCATACGTTGCGACATGAGATATGTCGGTAAGACAGGCTTACGTCTTGGGGACATATTTAGACAACATCTTTCTGATATCACCAGCGGCGCCAAGAAACCAGTATCCATGCAATTCAACAGTCCTGACCACCATGGCGTAGCCGACATACAGGTCACGGCCATCAAATCATGCGCATCCAATGAACGGGATCGGAAGACATTGGAACACAGCTTCATTTAACTCCCTACCCCACCCCCTCTCACCCCCTAGCTTACAGTCCACCATCTAGGTACGTGCAGGTCCTTTATAGGACATCACAGTCAACTTTCTTGGCAGGTTTGCGTTCGGTGATTTGCCATCGTTTTCTGAACGACCGCCACTCATTCCCCTCTGTGTGGACCAACACTATGTAGTTTCCGCAGGTTTCGAGCGCTTAACGAGAATTGCTAATTGTCAACTGCGTCCGCGACATCTTGGCCGGTCTTAATTTTCACTTTTCCGCACACATAGGCGCTTCTCCACCCCACTCCCCTCCCGCTTGACCTTTAACCCGTGTACCATACATCCGGTCTATTAATCCACTGGAGCCCTACGCGTGTCAGTCTTTCCAAGCAAGGACACATAATCAGATGAGTAAATTTAATTAGTTTAATAGTTTAATATTGTCATAGTGTGTTTCATGTAGGTTTGTGTTGGTTTGTATTTGTTTGTCCTGTGCTGACGAAGGCTTTGGCCGCAACGTCCAATTTGTCTCTTGTAGTCGTGTTTTAGTAAAGCTAACAATCTACTTCTCGTTTTTTTGGGTGATTCATTCATTGCCTTATTGTTAGAGAGACGTGTTTGTGGTACACACAATGAGATCGTGTATCGGTCGTTCGTCTCTTTTATGCCAGCTTTTCCAGTCCAGGTTTTTGGCTCAATGTTGCTGTTGCTTCGTATTGTCGTGAAATGAGTTTGCTGTGTAACAGGATTTTAGAAGCGGGGAACAAACAAACCATCACTGTTGCGGGGTCACTCTTGAATTGTTTTACGGTGAATATTCTCAGCGACGTAGTCGGCTTGTGAAAATATATCACAATCATCATCATCATTGTCCACTTTCGCCGTCAAGCGACGTTGAGATGAATAGTTCACGTTCCAGCGCCCGAAGGTTAGCACTACATAGATTATTCCGTGTGGTTGTACAATGTCTTTTATGTCAATATATTTTCTTGTCGGGCTCCCTCTTGCTCTCGTATTAGATCTTCATTAATGTAGCACCAATGCTACAACAACAACAACTCTTGCTCTCGTATCAGATCTTCATTAATGTAGCACCAATGCTACAACAACAACAACTCTTGCTCTCGTATCAGATCTTCATTACTGTAGCACCAATGCTACAACAAAAACAACTCTTGCTCTCGTATCAGATCTTCATTAATGTAGCACCAATGCTACAACAACAACAACAACAACAACAACAACAACAACAACAACAACAACAACAACAACAACTCTTGCTCTCGTATCAGATCTTCATTAATGTAGCACCAATGCTACAACAACAACAACAACAACAACAACAACAACAACAACAACTCTTGCTCTCGTATCAGATCTTCATTAATGTAGCACCAATGCTACAACAACAACAACAACTCTTGCTCTCGTATCAGATCTTCATTAATGTAGCACCAATGCTACAACAACAACTCTTGCTCTCGTATCAGATCTTCATTAATGTAGCACCAATGCTACAACAACAACAACAACAACAACAACAACAACAACAACAACAACAACAACAACAACAACAACAACAACAACAACAACAACAACAACAACAACAACAACAACAACTCTTGCTCTCGTATCAGATCTTCATTAATGTAGCACCAATGCTACAACAACAACAACTCTTAATCTCGTATCAGATCTTCATTAATGTAGCACCAATGCTACAACAACAACAACAACAACAACAACAACAACAACAACAACAACAACAACAACAACAACAACAACAACAACAACAACAACAACTCTTGCTCTCGTATCAGATCTTCATTAATGTAGCACCAATGCTACAACAACAACAACAACAACAACAACAACTCTTGCTCTCGTATCAGATCTTCATTAATGTAGCACCAATGCTACAACAACAACAACAACAACAACTCTTGCTCTCGTATCAGATCTTCATTAATGTAGCACCAATGCTACAACAACAACAACAACAACAACAACAACAACAACAACAACAACAACAACAACAACAACAACAACAACAACAACAACAACAACAACTCTTGCTCTCGTATCAGATCTTCATTAATGTAGCATCAATGCTACAACAACAACAACAACAACAACAACTCTTGCTCTCGTATCAGATCTTCATTAATGTAGCACCAATGCTACAACAACAACAACAACAACAACAACAACAACAACTCTTGCTCTCGTATCAGATCTTCATTAATGTAGCACCAATGCTACAACAACAACAACAACAACTCTTGCTCTCGTATCAGATCTTCATTAATGTAGCACCAATGCTACAACAACAACAACAACAACAACAACTCTTGCTCTCGTATCAGATCTTCATTAATGTAGCACCAATGCTACAACAACAACAACAACAACAACAACAACTCTTGCTCTCGTATCAGATCTTCATTAATGTAGCACCAATGCTACAACAACAACAACAACAACAACAACAACAACAACAACAACAACAACAACAACAACAACAACAACTCTTGCTCTCGTATCAGATCTTCATTAATGTAGCACCAATGCTACAACAACAACAACAACAACAACAACTCTTGCTCTCGTATCAGATCTTCATTAATGTAGCACCAATGCTACAACAACAACAACAACAACAACAACAACAACTCTTGCTCTCGTATCAGATCTTCATTAATGTAGCACCAATGCTACAACAACAACAACAACAACAACAACTCTTGCTCTCGTATCAGATCTTCATTAATGTAGCACCAATGCTACAACAACAACAACAACAACAACAACAACTCTTGCTCTCGTATCAGATCTTTATTAATGTAGCACCAATGCTACAACAACAACAACAACAACTCTTGCTCTCGTATCAGATCTTCATTAATGTAGCACCAATGCTACAACAACAACAACAACAACAACAACAACTCTTGCTCTCGTATCAGATCTTCATTAATGTAGCACCAATGCTACAACAACAACAACAACAACAACTCTTGCTGTATCAGATCTTCATTAATGTAGCACCAATGCTACGGTTCATCGAGATGTCCGAACTATTTGAACTTCTGCTTTTCATTATATATGACACACGGTGTTAATCCCACTGTCTGTCCGATAATATCATTACTTACTCAGTCTCGGATAGTTACGTTGGCAGCTCTACACAAGCATTTCATCTCGCAGGTGTTGGTTTTGTGTAAGTGTGATTAGGACAATTACCGTGTTGGGTATTAGCGGCATGCGGTTGGTGTAAATATGCTATTTATTATCTGTAGTTTTGCGAACATTTGTATATTTGGATGTTTCCCTGTAGGTGATAGCTTATGGTATATTTGGATGTTTCAGTATGGGAGATAGTTGATGGTATATCTGGAAGTTTTTGTAAGGGTGATAATAGTTGATGGTATATTTTGATGTTTCAGTATGGTAGACAGTTGATGATATATTTGAATGTTTGAGTATGGGTGATAGTTGATAGCATATTTGGATGTTTTAGTATGGGTGATAGTTGATAGTATTGATGGATGTTTTAGTGTGGGAGATAGTTGATAGTATATTTGGATGTTTCAGTGTGGGAGATAGTTGATAGTATATTTGGATGTTTCAGTGTGGGAGATAGTTGAAGGTATATTTGGATGTTTCAGTTTAGGTGATAGTTGATGGTATATTTGGATATTTCAGCATGGATGATAGTTAATGGTATATTTGGATGTTTCATTAAGGGTGATATTTGATAGTATGTTACGATGTTTTAGTGAGGGTTATAGCTGATATTCAAGTACTCTTGTCATTTAACAAGGTAACGGAAAACATGTAAACTATTCAGTATCTACACCTATTCTAGCAACTGCGATTTGCATATTACCCTTTCTACATATAAGTAAAATTTTTCTTGTATGCAGCTGATTATAATAATTAGCCGCCCGCTCAACTTTATCACTCGTTTATGGAATTGTCCCTTCTGATATAAAATTCATGACAAGGGAATTAATCATGTTGAAAGCAATAACGACTTTACAAGGGAATTAATAATATTGTAGGTAATAAAGTTTTCGCAGATGAAGGTATTGAGATGGGAAATTTGCATTGCTGGCAACAGCTTATCAAAGAACAAAACTGCGTTTGCTTACTTAATAGATCGTTATAACTCAATGAGTAATCTGCAGATATTTCATACACCAGTAAGATCATTATTTCAATTACTTGACTTCAAGATGTATTCATATTTCTGCTGTTGGGATGAAATCATGCAAGCGCAATATCTTAAGATTAAGATTGATGGGGAGTTAATTTAAGCCGGCAAACGTGTCCATTAGATATAATTACTAAGTGTTTTTGATCATAAAAGAATAAGTGTTAAAAAAGACGACTGTCTTTGAAAAAGGGCATAGCATTTAATCCATGGACAAATCATCATCATGCGCCATGGTAATAAACGTGAGCGGTCATGTTTCGCCATCTCACGCGATCACCAAAGTCGTTGATCAGGTCAGTATTCTTGTCTCGACCATAAGCACTTGTCCAAGCCATCCGGGTATTGACGTCCCTGCCGTTCGCCTTGTTCTCTTCCCCTCGATCTTGCCAGTTGCCACCAAGTTGTCTAGTTTATTTCTTCTCATAACCTGTCCACACAATGTATCTGTCTGTGTACGTCTAATTTCTCTAATCAGTATGCTGTTTTCATCTTCTTCTTGTATGACTTGCGCATTGGTTTGCCTGTTTACATATGATATTCTTCACAGTTTCCTCAGAAACCACACAAAAAATGGGACGTGGTCTTCTTTAAATATCTGGGGAGAAAAGGGCGGAGAGGAAGCGAAATGGCCACCTGACCTCATACATCGTGATCTGGAATATGTGATGATGTAACTTCACACCCCGACTGCACTAACTGCTATGAGTCTACTAAATCTTTGCCCCATCTCAATCCTAATGCGCCCTCCAAACATCGCCAGTCTAATTAACATTCCAGTCCCGGCGCAGACATTTCTCAGAAAACGACCAGACACAACATCTGCTCCAAAGTGAGGCTTTAATCAGAGGCGTTCCTGAAGTGTCATGTATTCGTTAAGATTTCTGGTAGCTTATTGATTTTTTAAGAGTAAATTTAATTCCGAATTTTTGATTACTTTCCAACAATACTGACAGTCTATTTCTTTTTCTTTAGAAGTTAAGTTACATCCTGTATTATTCTCGCTTTGTGTGCATTATCCCAGCTGGAGTTTTACTCTCGGATCGCATGTATTTTCCCAGTTTATATTTACTTAAAGGTTCTGTGTAGTTTACAAGTTGTATTTTTACTCGCAGGTTGTATTATCACAGTTGTATGTTTACTCGCGGATTGTGTATATTATCCCCGTTCTATCTTCACTCACAGGTTATGTGTTTTATCCCTGTTGTATTTGTACTCTCAGGTTATGTGTATTATCCCTGTTGTATTTGTACTCTCAGGTTATGTGTATTTTCCCTGTTGCAGGTGTACTCTCAGGGTGTGTATTATCCCCGTTGCATTTGTATTCCCAAGTTGTGTATTATCCCTGTTGTATTTATACTCTCAGGTTATGTCTATTATCCCTGTTGAATTTGTACTCTCAGGTTATGTGTATTATCCCTGTTGTATTGGTACTCTCAGGTTATGTGTATTTTTCCTGTTACGTGTGTACTCTCAGGATGTGTATTATCCCTATTGCATTTGTATTCTCAAGTTGTGTATTATCCCTGTTGTATTTATACTCTCAGGTTATGTCTATTATCCCTGTTGAATTTGTACTCTCAGGTTATGTCTATTATCCCTGTTGTATTTATACTCTCAGGTTATGTCTATTATCCCTGTTGTATTTGTACTCTAGGTTATGGGTATTATTCCTGTTGTATTTGCACTCACAGGTTAGTTAGTTAGTTAGTCGACAGATCATCCTCATTGCACATCGAACCATTCAGTCCATAAGTGATCGGATCCTCTCATCAGCAAATCCCGCAGCGTGTAGCGGCTAATGACACCAGTTCTGTGTTGGTTTATCAGTTTTCTTTGGCTTCCAGCGTAGTGTTCTTGTTTGACCACCCCTCTTTTAATTTGCTGTTCTCGCAGTCTGGCCATGGTTGTAGATTCACAGTAATCACCTGGTTTTCGCAAACGTTTTACTTCTCGTAGAGAATTCAGAATGTCAGCCTGGTCCATGGCACGTCCGCCCTCCACAATATCGTTACCTGCGAGCTTGTCAGCCCGCTCATTCGCTTGTACTCTCGCATGCCCTGGCACGAAGATGAAACTAATCTTTGCCAGCCGAGACCGCTCCAGAGACAGCAACCATTCTCTTCGGATCCCCCCCCCACCCCCAATCTCTATCCTCTTCAGCATGTTCATTGAGTCGCTAAGGAAACATGCCCTAGTGAATGTCTGTGTCTCTAGCCATGTTATTGCTTTACTTACTGCCATGACTTCCATAGTCAGGCTACTTGTGGTCTCAGCAAAAGCACCAGAGTCCACCTTCACAATTCTTCCTCCGGCCTGAGCCTTAAAGGCCCATGAGCTTCTCACATGTCGGGCGACCGACCCATCTGTGTAAATGACAGCATCACCGTCTAGCGATTTTCGAAAATCAACGCTTGTACTTCAACCTCCACAGCAGCCAAGTTTTCTTGTCTGCATTTTCTGTCTAGTTGGATGCAAACTGATAAGGATGTGCGGAAATATGTTGGCACTTGTTCCCACTCCACGCCAGGTTCTAAGTCCTCAAGTGAACACACCTGTTGAAGAATGTCTTCGGCTTGACCCATCCACGACCGTCCTCTTTTTAACCTGCTGCCCTTCACCTTCATAATTTCACTGTGCAGTGGATGATGTGTTTGCGTTACCTCTGAGGTAGGCGCGAGCTCTGCAGACTTGTATTATGTCTTCAATGGTTGGAAAATCAAGAAGGTAGCGCATCGCCCTGCATGCTGTATCTCTTGTACATCCAAGAATAATGCGCATAGCTTCATTCTGTATGCTTTCCATCCTTTCTGTCCGCTTACGGCTGAGAGTCAGGATTGCCATCACATACTCAAAAACAGGCATGACCAGCTCCTCGTATAGAAGACATCGATGGCGCTGCTCACAGTTTGCTACCCCCATCACCCGCATCGCAGCCAACCCCCGCTTGCCTTTGTTATCACCTGGTCTATGTGCTCATTATAAGCAAGGCTTCGATCAAACCGTATCCCCTTTCCACCGTCTCTGAACACAGATTTACAGTTGGTGTTGGATTGTTGACAATATGATTATTCAACGAGAATTAAGCCTCTGTTGCCTTTGTTGGGTTGACCATTGCTCCAGCCTCCACACACCAAGTACTTATGCGTTTGAGTTCGGTTTGTAGTTCCACAGCAACATGATCTCTATCCTTACCCTGACGATACACTAAAACATCGTCGGCATATGACAATGTTCTACCAGGTCCAATGATCTGCTCACTGGTGATTCTTACAGTGTAGGCGTTGAACAGTACCGGAGATAATGGTGATCCCTGTGGTAGGCCAGTATATATTGTTGTCGGTTCCGACGTCCAACTGCCACATCTAAAATCTACTTTCCGTTGGAAGAGGACTGCAGCGATCCAACTAAGGAGGAATGGACTTATTTTGAGTTCAAGTAGCTGAAGCATTAAAAAATCCAATGGTACTCTGTTGTACGCGTCCTCAAGACCAATCGCTGCAGCAAAGGTTTCAATGCCTGAGTGGAAACCTTCATAGACATCATGGGCAACAACTGCTGCATTGGTCCAGGTTTCTCTTTTTGGACGGTACCCAACCAGGGTAGGTGGGAAAACATCTTCCCTCTCTAGCTGGCTTGATATTTTCCTGGCAATTAACTTCTCCAGCAGCTTGCCTATTGTATTCTGCTGGTTATAACACGATATCCCTGAATTTTTGTGTGATCTTTGCCAGGCTTCGGCATGGGAATCAGATAGCTGTGTAACCACTCCTCCTTGATGCTAGCACTCCCTATACTGTTGTTGTACATGTCTGCTAGTTCCTCTAGCTCGTTGTCGGCACACCTATTGATGTCGTCGTATCTTATGCCATCTGGCCCTGGAGCGCTGTTTTTTGATCGTCGAAGCACAGCCTTGATTTCTTTCACTGTCACTGTGTCTTCATCCGAAGTGTTCTGGGCCTTGCACATGTCTGAGGTGACCTCCTTGGCAAGATTTCGGCCTCTAATGTCTGTCTGGTTGCTCTGCTCTAGATAGCGTTCAAAGAGGGCTTTGCACTTGTCCTCGTCAGTCCTCTGCCAGTTGAGGTCAGCACCTTGGAAGTCAGAAAAGCTCTTATTCTTGACAATCCCGCTCATGCTTTTATGTAGTCGCCAGAACAATTTCAGTGACTTGTCTGTGCTTACTCTTTGACACACCTCTGCCCATTTTTCACTTTTAACCACCTTGATCAGTTTTTTGAAATAGCTTACTTTTGTGTGCATCTCTCTTTCTAAGTGCATGCATAGACTAGGATGGCCAGCTCTGTTCTTCTTGGCATTTGCCATCTCCTTACAGCACTACGCTTATCCACCCAGGCCTTCTTCACCTCAAGATTCCACCACGATGGCTGCTCCCAGCTTTTTTTCCTGCCCTGAAGCTTTCTGCGCTTGTCACGTCTTATTTTACTCACCACATCTTGCCCTGTACTGCCATACTGGAAAGTCTTGACCGTTAACTTGTGCTGCCTGGTTCTGCCTTTCTTCGCCAATATGCTGCAAGGGTGGTGGTCGCTGCCGTGGTACCCCAGGACACCCTATCTACACACTGTAGTGAGTGAACGAAAAACCAGCGCCAGATCAATGGCACAGTCCTCATCCTTTGGACGGCTTGCTGTCCTGGTGACACAGCCACTGTTGATACAAACCAGGTCAATGGTTTCAAGTGCAGTCTCCAGTTCCTCCCCCTGTGTGTTGGGGGAAATGTTTCCCCATGATCTGCCTTTAGCGTTGAAATCACCACAGAAAATAACATTTCTCTCGTGACCTAATATGTCACTTAAGCACTGCCACGTCTGGGAATCCATACTCGCGTTGCGGGCATACACATTAACCAGCACGAATGGTAGACTGGATTGAACTCTTACCGTCTGTATTTGTATATTGTCACTGTCCCAACTGGACATGTCTAGCTCTGACGCCACCATGCTGTTGCGAATGAGAATCGCCATTCCCAGGGGTTTTGTGTATTATCCCTGTTGCATTTGTACTATCAGGTTATGTATATTATCCCTGCTGTATTTTTACTCTCAGGTTATGCGTATTATTCCTGTTGTATTTTTACTCTCAGGTTATGTGTATTATCCCTGTAGCATTTTTTCTCTCAGGTTGTGTATATTATCCCTGCAGTTTTTTTTTTCTCGCAAAGTATGCTTATTATCCTAGTTGTATTTTTAATGCGTATTATCCCTGTTGTATTTTTACTCTCATGTTATGTGTATTATCTCTGTTGTATTTTTCCTTTACGGTTGCGTGTAGTATCCCATTTGTACTTTTACTCGCTGATTGTGTGTATTATCCCTGTTGGATGTTTACTCGCAGGTTGTGTACTATCCCTGTTGCACTTTTACTCTCAGATTATGTGTATTATCCCTGTTGTAATTTTACTGGCATGTTCTGTGAATTATCCCAGTTCTATTTTACTCTCATATTTTGCGTATTATCCCTGTCGTATTTTCACTTGCGGTGTGTGTGTGTGTGTGTGTGTGTGTGTGTGTGTGTGTGTGAGTGTGTGTGAGTGTGTGTTGATCAATGTTGTATTTTTACTTGCATGGTGTGTGTATTACCCTGTTGTATTTTTACTAGCAGGGCGTGTTATTATCCCTATTCTAATTTTACTCGCAGGTTGTGTGTGTTGATCCCTTTCGCTTATTTACTTGCAGGGTGTCTGTATTAATCCCTGTTGTACTTTTACTTGCAGGGTGTGTTTATTATCCCTGTTGTATTTTTACTCACACCCTGCAAGTAAAAGTACAACAGGAATTAAAACACAGGCCCTCAAGTAAATAAACAAAAGGGATCAACACACAGAACCTGCGAGTAAAAATAGAATAGGGATAATAGCACGCTATTATGATAACATGCTATATTGATCTATTGCTTCATAGGAGATGTTGAATGAAAGAATGTATGAGAGGAAATAGAGAAGAAGGGCAGAATGTCAGACGGGCCTGCGTGCCCAATTCTTAACCCTTTGAAAATTAAGATTTTCGTTCGTTCGTTCGTTCGTTCGTTCGATCCACACAATTTTGTCTGCATTGTGCTTATATCTTGACTCTAGTCGGCAGATCGTGTTTAGTGTTGCTACATCTTGACCTCTAGTCGACTGGTCGTGTTTAGTGTCGCTACATCTTGGCTCTAGTCGCCTGGTCGTTGTCGGATGTTTTGGGAAAAATCTCAAAGTGATAGAGGAAAGCTGAAGTTCCTCTCTCCTGCCCGTTGTAATTATAATAGTTACAATGGCTCAATTGTTTGAGTCCATAAATAGAGTTCCGGAGAACCAAGGAAGTCCCCTAGGTGGATAATAATAATAATCTTGTGGAGTTTTCTTGGCTCTCCTCTCTCAGCTAAATAATTATTATCTAAGGTATATTAATTAATGACAAGTATAACGTAAACAATCAATTGCTATCTGGAGGGTAGTGAGGGGAGATTTAAACAGCGATGTGGCAGTTTGCAAGATGTATACTACAGTCGTGTTTAGTGTTGCTATATCTTGACTCTAGTCGACTGGTCGTGTTTATTGTCTCTACATCTTGAACCTAGTCGCCTGGTCATGTTTAGTGTCACAACATCTTGACTATCGTCGACTGGTAGTGTTTAGTGTTGCTACATATTTACTCTAGTGGAATGGTCGTGTTTAGTGTCGCTACATCATTAACCTAGTCATCTGGTCATGTTTAGTGTCGCTACACCTTGGCTCTAGTCGCCTGGTTGTATTTAGTATCGCTAGATCTTGACTCTAATCGACTGGTCGTGTTTTAGTGTCTCTACATCATGAACCTAGTCGTCTGGTCGTGTTTAGTGTCGCTACATCTTGACTCGAATCGACTGGTCGTGTTTTAGTGTCTCTACATCATGCATCTAGTCGTCTGGTCGTGTTTAGTGTCGCTACATCTTGACTCTAATCTACTGGTCGTGTTTTAGTGTCTCTACATCATGCATCTAGTCGACTGGTCGTGTTTTAGTGTCGCTACATCTTGGCTCTAGTCGCCTGGTCGTGTTTAGTGTCGCCACATCTTGACTCTAGTCGTCTGGTCGTGATTAGTGTCTCTACATATTGAACCTAGTCGCCTGGTCGTGTTTAGTGTCACTTCATCTTCACTCTAGTCGACTGGTCGTGTTTAGCGACGCTACATTTTGTCTCTAGTCGACTGGTCGTCTTAAGTGTCTCTACATATTGAACCTAGTCGCCTGGTCATGTTTAGTGTCGCTACATCTTGACTCGAGTCGACTGGTTGTGTTTAGTGTCACTTAATCCTGACTCTAGTCAACTAGTCGTGTTTTCTGTCGCTACAGAGTTTTGCATATTCTAGTTGAGTTTATTTTTGTTACAGCTTGTCGATTCCTGTTGTGTCTAGTGTACGTGTCTGGTTCTCTTAACTTTGTGCGTGTTTAATCTTTCCGTTGTGTATTTCTTGGTGGTGCTTCTGGTGGTGTTGCCCCTGTCAGTGTATGGAGAATGTCCTTTCTGACATTACGGTATTTTAATTTTTATTTTTAATTCTTTAAAATTTTTTTGTGGTTTCTAGTTTTTATGACAGTACTAAAATGTTGACCTTCAAAAGACAATGTATGCCAATTAGACGAATGCGAATGCAATGTAACGTTAATATACATGGACAAATCATTAAAACGTGTTAGAGTGTCTAAGTATCTGGGCAGTGTGTTCAAGAGATTGGAAGACAAGTTTAGAGAAAGAGGTAAGAGAGTACAGAAAGCTAACAACATGGACTATTAAATAGCACTAATTCTAAAACATCCAAATATCAACATGCATACACACAAAAAAGCTGATATTCGCTTTATTCTTCCCACTGCTATATTACCAAAGCCAAATATGGACAATCCTAGAAACACACGTGTTTAAGTGGTTACACTGATAATGGCCTCCCGTGTGTTGCCGGAGCCCATAAGGGAAGTAAAGAATAGCAATACTGTAGCCTACCACGCATGTCGTAAGAGGCGACTAAGGAGGCTTGATGGTTCCGTCGCCCTGCTACTGAGTGAGTGCGTGGCGCGACCCTGTGAGCTGTGAGTTTCGTGTGAAGTGCTTTTGAATCTGCCCAAGTTTTTATTTTTGGAACGTGACTGCATGTTCGGAGCGATGGCAGGTGGCTATGTCCCAGAGTTGACCAGTTTTTGCCTTCTGCAGAAATGCGTGGCTGCTGGGCTTCTGGTTGACTGCCACTGCCGTCGGTGTTGAACTGTATGTTCGTGGACTGTGTAGGTGAACATCTAGGAAACACCCAGATAGGAAAATGACTGCCGATTCCATCAGAGATGAATTGGGTGTTTCGTGGGGGACTGGTGTGTTGACATTCTGGCAGCGGCATTATGCACAGTGTATCTTTGCGGGCTGTTGTTTGTCGAGACTCCTGTCTTTTCCACTTTTCACATTGGGCAGTGGGGAGCGTTTTGTGTGATATTCACTGGCACAGGAACGGAGCATAATGGGGACGACCCGTTGCTGTGAAGTTGGAACTGCGACTAACTAACTAACTAACTAACTAACTAACTAACTAACTAACTAACTAACTAACTGATAATGGCATGAGCGCTGTCGGGAGAGAGTTCGAGGCCAGAGATCTCCGTCTGCTAAGAGAGGGAAAGACACGCCCCTATTCCCCTGTGCATACAGTTTTTCCTCATATGGAGCGGGTCTAGACCAAAATACTTGTTTCTGTTCAGCATATGTGGGACACTCCTGCAGCAAAAGCCTAGTTGTTATTTTACTAGTCCCACGGTAACAAGCATCAGTGTCTCCTATCTTTAGTTTTTAAACACGCGGTATTTTAATCTGTTGCGTCCTATCCTGGGTCTTAAGATTATTACTTTTTGTTTTCAGGTTTTCTTTATGCGCTCGCTCGCTTTGAACTCAAGCGTAGTCGACTCTCACTACATCTAGTTGCACTGGACTGTATTTTGTGTGTGGATTAGCTTTCCCTATTACAACTGGCCCTCGCTCTCACAAGAACCCACTGCGACTTCAGAGGTACTTGTAATTTACGTCCCCAAGTCAAAGTCAGCCGGTCTCCATGGCTTAGAGCTTGCGGATGTGATTCGTGAGCCCGCTTACCTGCGTTCGAAACACAGCTGCGACCAATGTTGGCAGCAGACCGCGTCGCGCTGGGTCTTAGCGTGTTGGTATGGGAGCAATAGCACACTACTAAACGTAAACTTGCCAAGACATCAACAACAGCAGTAAAATGCTACTGTTGACAGCGATTTTCTGTAAATAGGGTATGCACACACACAAAACATAGACAAAGACAAGAAGTTAAGATCTTAGTCCAACTGACTGGTGTATGGGTTGAACCCGCTATCACGACATCAGAGCACCGGATGTTAAAGAACGATCGCTCTTATCTATTCCGCCATGCTGACCTCCTCTTTGTAGTTGAGTTGGTAACATACATCATCTGTCAGGTGGTTTGGATGCTCTAAATCAGTGGTTCTCAAGCTGTTTTGGCCTATGCACCATTTCATCATATGTTCAGAATGTCATTCCCTCCCCCCTTTTCGTATTTCCTCCCTATAAATCCCCCTTCCCGTCCCTACATAGTATACGTAAAAATGGAATCTAAATTTAATAACACACACTAGAACAAGTCTAGACGTCTAAATAGTTAAGTTTAGTTTAGTTAGTTTGAAGAAGATGGAACACACGTTTAGAGAAAGAGATAAGAGAACACAGAAAGCAAGCAGCATCGACTATTAAATAGCACCAATTATAAAACATCTCGCCTTCCCTCTCTTAGCGGTCTCTGTGGCTGAAGGGCTTGCGAACGCGGTTTGTGAGTCCGTATACCCGGGTTCGAAACACGGCGGTGCTGGTGTTTTCGAAAAAGGTATAGAGGCCGGTCGTTCAGAAAGCAATGGCAAACTACTGAACGTAACACTTGCCTAGTACATCAACAGCAGCTGAAAATGCTGGTGTTGACTGCAACGTCCCGTAAGGGATACGCAACAACATTTTTTCCCTCTCTTAGCGGATGTAGGTCTCTTTCCTTGAACTCTCGTCCTACAGCGTTCATACCATTATCAGCGTAACTAAACTAAACTAAACTATAAAACGAATTTCAGAAGGACGAGAAGTAAAGAACCATAATGAATAGAGAAAAAAAACAATATCAAGTAATCGGCTCTTGTATTAAGGCGATCTTGAAATAATCTTACTTCCTCACCTGAAAATCCTAAAGTTCCCCCCTAGCGGAGGGCGGGAGGTGGGGGGGGGGGGGGGAGAGAAAGAGAATTTCGCACCTATTGAGAACCACTGCTCTAAATGCTACCTGGTTTCATTACTGCTTCTGATAAATTTCCTGTCCTCATCATAGAATATGTCTATCGGGCTAGGGTATTCGTCCACCATTCTTTACCAATCTGTTACCTTCCTTATTTCCACGTATGTTGCAATGCGCAGGATTCCGTTGTATGACACCCCGTTTGAACGAACAAACGAAAGAATAGTATTGGCAGGCGTGAGAAATGGGCACTCAGGCCCGTCTGACATTCTGTCCCGTAGAAAACAACTCACAGCAATTAATAGATTCAGTGCCAAACAAAAAAATGGGTGTAGACTTAACAAAATTTCATGGCGGAAAATGGGAAGTAGGGCTGTGTCACAATTATGACTTACCTCTTGGTGGTATATTACCTATGGACAAGGGAGAGGCGGTCATGTTTCTGTGGGACCAGGTGGAGAAGACGTGGGAACAGATTGAGAACCCGTATGTGGAAATAATGAGCTTGCAGATGATCGGCAGTCAAAACTGAGAAGGAAGACTAGGAGAAGTTTCAATCACATATCCATGGGAACGATTAGTATTATGACTCTTCGCTGGCTATTGAACGAGGGGACGGAGCGCTTATAGGAATGTCTTGAGTCCAGTGATGTCGGTTCTTGGCTCAACACAACTATGACAATTTTTTAAAATATTGCATGCATATCCCTTGCAGGACGTTGGAGTCAACAACAGCATTTTTCAGCTGCTGTTGATGTACCCGGCAAGTGTTTACGTTCAGTAGTTAAACTATGACATAGACGTTGTTAATATCGTAGCAAATGACAATTATAACGCAATGACAACATTTCTGTGATATATAAAGCCATGGCAGATACAGGAAGTCGTTTGAGGCGATTAATCGCCCCATGACGCTTAAGCAGTTAATTGATGCGTGTTTCTTCAGTATAAACACGTGAGTCATTGACGGTTGCAAGAGTCAGAACAATGAAGCCAATTTCTTACATATCAAAATGTGACTATAATTTCGGCCTTTGATGCGTAGGCTGGTTGATGGTTTGTCAGAGAAGTTACGGTGGTTCTTCGTTAATATTTCGTTTACCGTTGTTAACAGTGTATTTGTGAATAAATAAATAGAAATGCCGGCCAAACGAAGAACAGGAAGAGAAATAAACAGAAGAGTGGCACAGGGAGAGGAGAAGAAGGAAAAAAGGAAGAAGACGAAGAGATAGAAAGTGAAGTGGATGGAGGAGGAGGACGCGGAGGTGGAGGGTGAAGAGGAGGACAAGGACGGCGATAAAGAGGAAGAAGAAGGAGAGGAGGTATAAGACACAAAACATAAGGTAAACGGAAAGTCAGAATGAGGTGAAGAAGAAAGAGGTTTAGGAGAAGGAGGAAAAGAAAGAATGGTTAAGAATCAGACGAAGGAGAAGAAGTGAAACTAGCAAAGGAGAGGTAGAAACAGTTGGAAAGGAAGTGGAAGCAGGAGGAAGCGACGGAGAAATAATAGAAGTAGAATAAGAAGGAGGTAACGGAACGTAGACGCGATTAGGAGCGGGCGAGGGAGCCACTGCATCATTAAAAAAAGAAGAAAAAAATGAAGAAGGAGATGTAGCAGCAGTCGGCGGTGGAGAAGAAGGAAGGAGGAGGAAGATAGGGGGGGGGGAGAAAGGCACGAAGGAATGAAGGAAGGAAGTAAGAAAGGCATTAAGGAAGAAAGGAAGGAATGCAGGCAGGCAGTCAGGCAGACAGACAGACACAGAGAAAGAAAGAAAGAAAGAAGAAGAAGAAGAAGAAGAAGAAGAAGAAGAAGAAGAAGAAGAAGAAGAAGAAGAAGAAGAAGAAGAAGAAGAAGAAGAAGAAGAAGAAGAAGAAGAAGAAGAAGAACGAGCAAGAAAGAAGCAGCAGCAACAGCATCAGCAGAAGAAGGAAAAATCCTGCAATTACAGCACTATAGGTGTCGGCATTTTCCAAACGAACAGCTGTGATCTAATTTTATTCACTGGGAATTGTAAGAAACTGCACGAGACAAATGTACATCTCAGGTCTTGGCACCGACAAAAATGGCCCTGGGAATTCAGGTTTAAATCCTACATTAAGGCCCGCCCAACACGTCCGTAATACGGATATAGAAAAGCATAAAAAAGCAACGTTTATGCTCCTTGCGTAATAAATTGTATCACTGAATCGAATCTGTCAGTTCGGACGGGTTGTCTCACAGACTATAAAGTCTAATTTCCTCTCTCCCGTCTTTCTTTCTCCCTTTTTTTTTCTCTTTTATTTTGGTCTTTTTCTTCTCTTATCTGTATTTTTATAAACATTTTGTGCCCTCTCCCTTTACCTCCTCATGTCCAATTGCTTTCTTTGCCATGAACGTTACAGATATTTTCTTTCTGCACATTTTTGTGTCAGTGTAATTTTCTCACGTCATTTTTTTTTTTGAGAGGGGGTGGGGTGGGGATGGGGTGGGGGTTGGGGTAGGATGGGATCTTTCTTTCTTTGTTCTAATTAACAATTTAAAATATTTTGATTAATTTATTTTAATGTCACTCATTATCTGCTGCTTTCTTTTTTTTTTTACATTTTTTTTCCATCGCCTACAATTTTAATGAAATTATTGTTTTTAATTTTTTTTTTTAATTCTTTCCTTTTCTTTCTGTTTTTCATTATTTCTGCCACACTACCTTATTTCTTTCCTTCTTAATTACTGCCATGTTTTGTGTGTGTTTCTTTTTTTTTTTACATTCAAGACTTCGGCTCCGTGGAGAAGAATTTACGGATTCGTAATCCCGCATACCGCGTTCGCAACACAGCTGCGGGCGATTTCATAGCAGACCGCCTTGTGCTGGTTTTCATTTAATGGTATGAGTGCTGGTTATTCAGAAAACACTGGCAAACTACTGAACGTAAACTTGCCAAAAAAAATAACAAACAGCCAAACAATGCCGGGGTTGACTGCCACGTCCTTTAAGGATATGCAGCTAACATTTTAACTCTATTCATGGGTGGAGGAGAAGAGCAAAATAATAATAATAATAATAATAATAATAATAAATAATAATAATATACTAATACCGATGACAGTAATAATATATATTTTCGGGGGCCCTAGCTCGCTATTAACTTTAGGACGAGAAGTCATCATTTCAGTCCAAGTGACCTTTTTAAGGGTTGAACACGCTATCATATCATCAGCACACCAGAAGTTTAAGAGCAGGTGCTTTTAACCAATCGGCCATGTTGGCCTCTTGTATAGAGTGTACATCATAGAGCCCCTGTAAGGAGCTACTGAATGACCCATAATGTGTTATTTCTAACAACCCTGTGGAAGCAAAATATACCCTCATATAGTAATTGAAGAATTAAGCACCAAGTGATGTGAAATGAAGATCGTAAACTGATAAGAGACATTAGATGTAGACAGTCACAATTTTTGGGCATGTTATGAGAAGAAATGATTTGGAGAACTTGGTGACAACTGGTACGATCGAGGGGAACAGACCAAGGGGAAGACCTAGAAGCAAGTACCTGGATGGCTTGGCCTTGTGGCATGGTCGAGACAGAAACACGGAGCTGATCCACGACTCTGGTGATCGAGTGAGATGGCAGAACATGACCGCCCATGCTTACTGGCATGGCACATGATGGATGGATGGATGTGAACATTGAAGAAAACTGGGTCATAAACAATTAAGCAAAGTAGGGGAGACCCTTCCATTGCACGAAAAGTTAGTTGCAAGTTCTTTTACATAATATTGCAACCAACCTCAACATGTATTGTCTGTGATTCTACTCGTGATTTCCCAAAGTTGCTGATGTTGTACACAGTCAAATGTATAATCCACAATACACGAGAAAATGTTTACATTAAATAAGAGAGAGAGAGAGAGAGAGAGAGAGAGAGAGAGAGAGAGAGAGAGGAGAGAGAGAGAGAGAGAGAGAGAGAGAGAGAGAGAGAGAGAGAGAGAGGGGGGGGAGGCAGAGAGGTGGCCAATCTTTCCCTAACTTTGTGAGGCAACGAGTGCATTCATCGAATCTCTCAGCCGACCGCACTCAAGACTTCATTATCAACGCAGCTCTCTCTCAACTTCGCTAACGTGACTTCGATGCATACACGTGAAGACATGCACACATATGAAGACATGCACACATATGAAGACATGAACATATGAAAACATGCACAAATATGAAGACATGAACATATGAAGACATGAACATATGAAGACATGAACATATGAAGACATGAACATATGAAGACATGAACATATGAAGACATGAACATATGAAGACATGCACGTCTGAAGACATGCAAAAATGAAGATATGCACACATATGAAGACATGAACTTATCAAAACATGCACATATATGAAGTCATGCAAATATGAAGACATGTACACATATGAAGACATGGACATTTGAAGACATGCACATACCAAGACATGCACACAAGAAGACATATTCACATGGCTAATATGGTTATTATGTGTAATAAATTAATCCTGTTAGCAGTCAAGTTTAATTCATTCTTGTGTTTGTGTTTTTCAGGCTGCTGAATCATCACGAGACATCCTGAAACCTCAAGAGACAATTTCACGCAACCTAGCATGAATACAACATTCAGAAATATGCAACATCATGAAATTGACTCCAGCACTCTCTTCTGGGAGTTGATATCGTAATTACAACCGGACAACTTCAACATACCACTCTTTCACAGTATGCAGGATCGATTATTCTCAAGCCCACAACTCAATTATCTGTTAGTTCGATACTGCGATGTGTCTTAATTCCGGTATCGGTTTCACACGGAAAAGGAACCACTAAATGCATTACCGGACTATCGCGGCCATTTTGAAGACACGTGCGTCAACGAAAAACATCACAATTAAACGAATGGATTCCTAAAACGCTCTCAAACTCAGCTCTCACGAAAGTGCTTAAAAAAAAAAAAAAACTGGTTTTTAATCGCAAACTTTCTGGAAAATTCTAGACGTGTGAATAATTCTCACAAGTTGAACGGAACAGTGTTATGTTTAAATTTATGTGCTATTTTGTATACAAATATGAAAAGAATAGATTTATAAATCTACATACGTTTGTATGTGTCTTTAAAAGCTGCATTCCCTGCCAGATTTCTGAAGCAAGCATTTGTCCCCGCTGAGATTCTCCTAGTGTTTCTACATATTGAATATTGCCACAGTAAGGCCAATTACAGCCTACTTATTGCAATTTCCAACCGTCGATGGATTTTTAACTTGAACAGTGTGCAAGCGTGACCTGATGCCATCAACCTGGTGGCACTAAATAATAATCACAGACATTATGACAATACTACATTTCTTTGGAACATTTTCTCACAAGTGAATTTTAACTCAACACTCTTCAAGTTAGCTTGAGATGCTAGACTCTAATCCAAGAGACCACCGGTGTTTAAATCGATAAACAAGAATGACGCTAAAGAAGAGCTGTAACACAACACAGAATTCTATACCATAACCCATCTGAATTTGTAAGCAGCACAGACAGAGACAACGAGAAGTAGAAGAACAAACAGCTTTAGTTGGTTGAGTTTTTCCAGTGTCTCCATAATTCTAAAGGAGTTCTTCAAACAATATCCCACGTTTCCTAAATTTTTGGGGTTTGTTTTTTCAAATCACGTGCTGAGTGGAAATATTGAGTGGTTTATTTTTGCAAGTCAAATGGAGTTGTTCACACACAACCCGTTGTTTCCGTTATCTTTGGCGTCTGTTTTCTGAATGAAGTCTTGAGCGGAAAAATTAAGTGACTTTTTGCAAGTCAAGAGGAGTTCTTTACATACAGGTCGTTGTGCCCGTTAGTTTTCGGATCTGTTTTGTAAATGAAGTCTATGCGTAGAAATAGCGATTTTTTGAATGTCAAACTGTGTTGACGGATAAATTCATACATTTATCGATACTCGGATAAGAATAGGACATCAGTAGAAATGGCGTGGTCAAGTAGACAACTAAGAGATCGAAAGTTGAGTTGAAAGCGCGGTTCTGGGTCTATCTGCAAATGAGGGCAATGCCTCGCTGAGAAATCATGAACGCTGAGCAAATTGTCATCCTGTGAAAAGGGTTTTATCACTAGCCGATTTGGGGAAAAGAGTCGGCTTGCCCAAGCAGTTACCGCAGAGTCTACAGACGAAGTTTCTAATTGCATCTTAGAGAAAAACAGCTTGGTTTACCGAGAACTAAAACAGACGATTCACGACACATGAGACCCGGTTAACTGTATGTTACATGATTCAGTATATTACCCAACCTAAAAGTGGGATCTTGGTGGCAAAATAGATGTTATCAATGTCTCAGAGTTTCAGGACACAGTTTAACTAGTAACTTGATTACTTTCGTTAATTATTGTGGTTAACAAAAAGCCGCTGTAGTAAATACTATCTTTGGAATAGACTAAAGATTATGTGAGAATTGGTGAAACTAATTTATCATCTATTCGCATTGTATACATACAGTAAACTCAGTATTTTGATGTGAGAGCTGGACACTTATGACAGCTGGATCGATATCATATATACTTCAACTTAAAACAAAGTTGCGCGTTTCAGGATATCCGGTAGTGATCTGTTCCGAGTGACATAAAAATACACGACTGTGATCTCATCCGACTGGCTCTAAGAAATATGTCAGTGATTTGTTCTATTTGGCAAAAAAACAAAAACAAAAAAAAAATCCGGCTGCGCCCTATTTCCCTTGACTCTAGAACATTCAGCTGTGGATGGTTCGTTTGGCACTAGGGTATTCATCATACTATGTTCCGTTCTTTTTCTCCAACAATATATGTACTCAGTTTGTTCGTAACATAATATCCGACTGTGCTCTGTTTATTTTGGCACAATAATATCCAGCTGTGCTCTGTTTATTTCCTCACTACAATATCCTGACGTGTTCCCTTCTGCATATAAATAGACCAAAGGGCTCGACGCAGCTGTTGGCGCCAAATTAACCTCGCTGCAGAAGCACACAGATAAAGCCACCATAGACTCTTCGACTGTTTGGGCTATAAAGGATCCCTTTCATTGCACATTGGCATTGCTGTAAGTGCTCCAGAGATGCTGGAAAGATATTATGCCCTGTGTAATCAGTTACAAAACTGTGGGCATGCTTTATGACTGAAGATTTAATGAGGACTAGGTCGTTGTTAAGAGTGTTTTAACTGATAGTGTCATTACTTCTTGGATTAGTTTCTTTAAATTGGATTGTGTTTATAATAGGAACGAATTCAAAACCTGAGCATTATTAACACTATTGGGGTGTTTCATTCTAGATGTCTTAAATAAACAGATAAACATATAATTGATTATCCATCCCATCAAGGAATTTGAAGTGACAGTTCTGTTATTTTATACAAAAATAACAATAACTAATTCGTCCGGATTTGGCTAGATAACAAACAACCACAGAAACCGACACAGGAATTTGGACTATTCACTAGCTTGTCCAGTTCAATCCAATCCTCACAAGTGACATACTGTCGATAGTATAGTCACCAAAGGCTTGACTGCTTATGTAGAGAAATATACACAATTTCTTATATCTAGCACATAAAGCTTTCCTGTATCTAAGCGTTTTACAGTTTGTTAATGACCCATACATTTATCTTTTTGTGATTATTATTCGTGCAGAAAACAACGGTAATAATTGAAGTTTGCCAAATCTGCAAACATCGTGGAATAAAAATTAGCTGCGAAAATAATTGACAATTCTCTTTCCTTGAAAACATGGCTGTCATAGCCTCGTTTTGATTCAACGTCTGTTTAATACGTAAGCTGATTTATATACTTGTGTTTCCTAATTTAGACGTCATGATGAGCGTACAGGCGTGTCTCAAGCTGTCGAAATGTTTTCATAAACAAGGACGTAACCAGCAGCTCTAAGAGTCTAAACAATGTTTAGAAACTATAGCTGCCCTGCAATCAGCTTTTAACATACGAGGATTTGGAACATAAGTCGGGATTACCGTCTAATTTATTTGACATTAAGTTGAAATATTGTAACGCTGACAACGATTTGTGTCGCTCGATGTCTGCGAGTAGATAATAAGCTGTACTGGGATTTGAACAGAGCGTTTATTTCAAACAATTAAGGAAGATTTATAAATGGAAATGTAATGATTCAGACGAAAATGGCGGGAAAAGTTACGAATGGAGAAAGTGACTAAAAGAAGGGCGCTGTTCATTTGTCGCAACGTTGTGAACCTAAAAATGTCTTCATGTTTGAAAATTGTTATATGGGATACGGCTGTTCATTGTAATATCACGTAACAGACACGACTAGTTAGTCGAGTTCGACCATGTCTTCTCCAGTTCATGGACCTAACGAAGCGACAGATTAATTTTGAAGGCATCTAGGATCACAATTTACTACGTTATATCAGTGGCAGCTTCCCAAAGTCGCGCTTAAAACATGATATTTATTTTCACATCGACGTATATTTCAATGAACTATAAATCTTCTTGTGTTACAATATAAAGAAACGCAGTAAAACTCTGTAAACACAAACAAGCAATCAAAAATGATTCAGAATTGTCAGTTTGATCTGTAATTTAATTTGCGCAAAAAGACACCAGCAAATTACTTATTGTTAATCTGAATTTCGATATTCGTTAATGCGGATTCTTATACTACGGAAATACCGTTATTCGGAAGCGACTCTCATTACACTTGCGAGGTTAATGTGCCTTTTAACGACTCCGATAGAGATATATTGATCTACATCAGGATATAAGATACTACAGCATAATAAGGATAATACAGATTAATTCGGAACAATACAGGATACTACAGCTTAATACATGATAATACAGAATATCACAGCATCTACAGCAGGATTCTATACAGCATAGTGATATTGTTTACTATTTCTTCTGTTTATCGTCAGAAGAAATTGTATGCGTCTCAGTGCAGTTCTCCGCAATCTCGTTTATGCCTCTCAGTCCAGTTCTCCGTGATCTCTTGTCAATTACAGGATCCCAAACTAGACGATAACCGCCTCAAGATGTTTCATTTTCTGACAGAAGAATACAGCACATCGTTTACCTAACCGACACCTGCATACATGTCTGCAAACTGCGTCTTAATCACGCGGAACTGATCAATTGGGCGTCAGAGGAATTATTGCAATAGAGTCTACATACAAGAAACCGATCTTATTCTAATAAACGTGCTGAATTTTCATCTTCCTACAAGAAACCGATCTTATTATAATAAGGCGCTGCTACTTCACCTTTACACAAGAATACCGAATTTATTATAATAAACGTGCTGATAATTCATCTGCTGACAACAACAACAACAAGAACAAACGATTATATTTATAATACATGTGCTAACAGTTGATCTGTCTACATGAAACCGATCTTATTCTAATAAGACGCCGCTACTTCACCTGCATACAAGACACCAATCTTATTCTAATAAGGCACTGCTACTTCATCTGCCCACATCTTATTCTAATAAGCGCGCTACTAGTTTACACGCAACTATCTGTAACCACCGTAGTGTAACAAAGGAAGATAATGTGAATCTGAAGAAACATTACGGTATAGAAGATATTCCGAAAGAATAATAATCTACAACAAAGTTGTTGTTTTTTTTTTAAATTTATCACCACAATCAAAGCTCTACCCAGAAGCCTAGTTATATCAAGAAAGAGAAAGGAACAAGACATCTCAACCTATACAGAACAAAATGTCGCTAGAACCATTTACTTCCTCCACGATGCCTATCATCATAAACAGCATAATTGTTGTCATCCGCGACGGCAACATCAGCAGCAGTAGCCCCAGCTACAACAACGACACCACCTCGCCATCGCTGACCATACAACTTCCAGGAAAATGCAACGACCATTTGGAATCGGTAACTCACGGATTTACCCAAGGGAAGATAATCGTTGTATTAATAATGCTAATTCTGTTCAGCATTTTTGGATGTCTGGGAAATGGACTAGTACTCTATGTCTTCTCGAAGAAAAGTGACAAGGTTACGTCTACAATCTTCATCCTCGCCTTGGCCTGGACTGATTTCTTTACGTGTTTGTTCTTCATGCCGTTTACTGCTGCGTTTCTGCAGCTAGATTCCCGCCTTTATTTGGATTTCTTCTGCAAGTTGTACCAGTTCTTGAACACAAGTAGTGTGCCCCTGTCGGCGTACATCATGGTCGCTATTGCCGTGGACAGGTAAGTGTTTGTTTTCCGTCTCTTGACAACGGTTGGTCTGTCTGTCTGTCTGTCTGTCTGTCTGTCTGTCTGTCTGTCTGTCTGTCTGTGTTTACTTTCGTATGTCTCTGCTTGTTAGCTTCCATACCTGTCTGACTCTGTGTATCTATCAGCCTATCTGAATGTATGTCTGTCTGCCTGCCTGCCTAAATATAAATATAAATATATCTATATATATATATATATATATATATATATATATCTTTCTGCCTGCCTACCTGTCTGTCTATTAATCTGCCTGCTTGCTTATCTGTCTGCCTGTTTCTCTCTCTCTCTCTCTCTCTCTCTCTCTCTCTCTCTCTCTCTCTATCTCTCTCGGTCTGTCTGTCTGTCTGTCTGTCCGTCCGTCCGTCCGTCTGTCTGTCTGTCTGACTGTCTGTCTGTCTGTCTGTCTGTCTTTCTTCTTGACTATCTGCCTGTCTGTCTGCTGAGGTACCTAACATAAGCATGTGTATGCGATATTAGTTGTTTGAAATACGCGGTCAATAGAACAACGCCACACACACACACACACACACACACACACACACACACACACACACACACACACACACACACACACAGCAACAGAAATACTCAAATGTTATGGCTTACCCTCCCCCAACCCAACCCACCCCACCAACCCTTTCCGCCTAAATAAAAGCAATAGAGATACGCAAATGTTACAGAACCCCGAAAATAAGCAATAGAAATACACTAATGTTATAGGAACCCCAAACATAAGCAACAGAAATAAGCGAATGTTATAAGAACCCCCAAAATAAGCAACAGAAATACGCCAATGAAATAGGAATCCCAAAAAATAAGAAACAGAAATTCGCCAATGAACGAGTTTTTGCTCCATTTTCTCATCCCTGCGTTTTTATTAATTTAGATCATCTGCGCATGTTCAATGGACATGCGTGACACTTGCGTATCGCGCTATCTTGATATGCCCCACGCATTCATCAAATTAGATTCCCTTCATTATCATCTTGATGATTGGCTAGATCGTTGCGATTCTCGACTGCCCTCTATCTGTTTTAGATCCCCAAGGATTTATCCGATGAAGATAAGTTCTCTCCCGTATTGCATTTTCTCTCTTTTCTTCAACAGTGTAGAAATGAATGAATGCACAAATAAAATGACTGGTGTGCCATTTCTCATTCCCCCATCTTCTGTGATGATACGTGTATTTTAAATATTGTGTCTGTCTACAAAAATGGAGTATACGAGGGGAAAGTGGAAAATGGCATGTTCCGCGTGGAGTGGCTAGCGTCGCTTGACAGGCCAGGGATTGGGAGTATATCATGAATTGTCTACTCAGAGTGTGCGTGAATGTAGGGCAATGAACAGGTTGATAAATTTGCTGCCATGGCCTCTCCGGGTGGAAGGGTGCATTATAGTTGAGTTAAGCTGTTAATCTGAGTTAAGACCCGACATCACCACATTCAGGACAATCCCATTTACACTCCGCTCCCTCGCTCAACAGCCAGCGAAGAGTCACACTAGTAATCGTTACAACGGCAATCTGATTGAAAGTTCTCCTGGTCTTCCCTCTCAGTTTTGATATTCTACGAGAACCGTGCCAATTCCTCGTAATCTCATCTTTCCACATACGGGTTCTCAATCTGTTCCCCCACCTTCTCCACCTGGTCCCACAAGCGCACGACCACCTCTCCCTTGCCCATAGGTAATCGACGAAGGGTACTTTATAATGATGTATGTTGTGAAGGTTCTCTTGAATCGGCTGGAGAGTGCAGATGAACAGACGGAGTATTCCTATCTGGAAAGTCTGGCTCAGAATAGAGTTTGTAGAGGGTCACTAAGTCTTCCATGTCGACCCAGCCTAAAATGGAAACCGTGGACGGTTCTGGGAAGTAAATGCGGATGGCGTGATTTTGATCATATGACCACTAGACTACCGATTGGTCTATAAAAATATAGGTGAAGCAGTGATACAG
The DNA here is from genome assembly GCA_963921405.1 of Cepaea hortensis. NCBI lineage: Eukaryota > Metazoa > Mollusca > Gastropoda > Stylommatophora > Helicidae > Cepaea > Cepaea hortensis. The sequence goes on from OY992876.1 coordinate 239,679,618, forward strand.
AGTCTGCCTTAAAGAAATGTAAAAATTCAGAAATAAACATCATAATAGGGGACTTCAATGCAAAAGTAGGAAATCAAGGAGATAGATACACAGTAGGAAACTATGGTTTAGGAGAGAGAAATGAAAGAGGATACAGACTCGTAGAGTGGGCAAAAGAACAGGAAATGATTGTAGGAAACACCTGGTTCAAACAACACCCTAGAAGATTATGGACATGGAGGAGTCCTGATAGCAGGATTAGAAACCAGATTGATTACATTCTGATTAGCAGAAGATTTAGAAACCCATTAACAATAGCAAAAACAGTTCCCAGTGCTGATTGTTATAGTGACCACAGATTATTCACAGGAACATTGAGGATAAAGTTGAAGAAAGTCAAGTATATAACAGGAAACACTAAATATGATTTGTGTACATTGAGTAATGACAAGGAAATACAAAACAAATTCAACATAGAAGTACAGAACAGATTTGAAATTTTGTCTGATCTAGAGATCCTATTCCAGGATGTGGATGATCAATGGGAAACGTTGAAGAATTCAATCAATGTGGCTGCAGAAACAACTACTCCAAAATTAAAGAAGGTGGGTCGTACGAAATGGATGACTGAAGAAATTTTACACCTCATGGAAACAAGAAGACTCAACAAAAATAATTCTGTCAAATATGAAGAAATTCACAGACAAGTCAGAACATTATGTAAGGAGGCAAAAGAAGCATGGCTTGAGGAAAAGTGCTTAGAAATTGAAAGCCAACACAACAGTCAAAATACCAAATTAGTGCACAAAAGAATTCAGGAACTTACTAATAAAAGAACAAGTACATCAACAGGGTGTCTAAAAACTGAAGATGGCAAAATCATAATAGAAAAAGACCAGATTCTACAGGTATGGACAGATTATGTGAAACACCTTTATGATGATAACAGAGACGAACAGTATGATATTAGATTTAATAATGAAGGACCGCCAATTTTGGAGATGGAGGTTCGAAATGTTCTTAAGCATATGAAAGCTGGCAAGGCCCCCGGTGCAGATAACATCACAACAGAAATGATTAAAGCTTTAGAAGAATTTGGACTAGATCAAGTCACCAGACTGCTGAACACATTATATGATACTGGAGATATACCTCCTGATTTATGTAACTCTATATTTATTGCAATCCCAAAGAAATCAGGAACCTTGGAATGTGATCAACATAGAACAATTAGTATAATGAGTCAGATCACAAAGATTTTGCTAAGAATTATCATGCAAAGAATGAGGAAGAAGATACAACCTGAAATAGGGGAAGAACAATGCGGGTTTGTAGAAGGAACGGGTACAGTAAATGCTGTGTATATGCTGCGAACAGTTATTGAACGTGCTATAGAAGTAAACAAGGATATACATCTTTGCTTTATTGACTATACAAAGGCTTTTGATAGCGTTAGACATGTCAGCATGGTGGATATGCTTGCAGATCTACAAATTGATGGGAAAGACATTAGACTTATAAAAAACATATATTGGAAACAACAAGCTGCAATAAGGATTGATAATGAAGTGGGACAGTATCAGTCAATTAAGAGAGGTGTTAGGCAGGGATGTGTGATGTCTCCAGATCTTTTTTCCCTGTACAGTGAAAATATTTTCAGAAATGTAGAGGATATAAATGGAATCAGCATTGGAGGACGAAACATCAATAACATTAGATATGCAGATGATACAGTATTAATTGCAGACAATGCGCAGGACCTGCAACAATTAGTAGATGCGGTTGTTGTACACAGTGAGCAACTGGGGTTAGAATTAAATTGTAAAAAGACTCAGGTTATGGTCGTCAGTAGAAAGGAAGAAGTGCCACAATGTAATATACAAGTAAATGGAAATATTCTTCAACAAGTGAATCGGTACAATTATCTTGGAACAGTTATACCATCTGATGGGAGATGCCTTGAAGAGATTAGAACAAGAATCGCCATGGCGAAAGTAGCCTTTAGCGAGATGAAAAACATGCTGACCAATAAAAAGATGTCAATTGAAACGAGAAAAAGAGTGTTGAGGGGATACATAGAGCCTGTTCTTTTGTATGGATGTGAAACTTGGACAATGAGCAGTCAAGCTGAAAAGCATCTGATGGCTGCAGAAATGTGGTTTCTGAGGAAAATGCAAAGAATACCATGGACAGACATTAAAAAAAAATGACCAAGTACTACAGGAGACAAATGAACATCGTAAACTGATTAGAGAAATTAGACGTAGACAGTCAAACATTTTTTGGACATGTTATGAGAAGAAATGGATTGGAGAATTTAATGACAACTGGCAAGATCGAGGGGAACAGACCAAGAGGAAGACCGAGAGGAAAATACCTGGATGGCTTGGCCACATGGCATGGACGAGACAGGAACACTGAGCTGATCCACGACACTGGTGATCGAGTGAAATGGCGAGTCATAACCGCCCACGCTTTCCGGCATGGCACATGATTGATTGATTGAAGCAATGATGTCCAATGGGCTTAAAGGCTTGTACAAGGGTTCTTTAAGATGTAACTAGGTCGTACTTGTCAGATCTTAGTTAGATATGATTGAGCTACCGTATGACAGAAGACGGTACTACCTGCTTCTGTTAGCGCCGAATGTTGTTAGTCAGGTCTTAGATATGACTGAGCTACCGTATGACAGTAGACAGTACTACCTGCTTCTGTTAGCGTCGAATGTTGGGCGACGGTTACCAAACCAAACACTCCACATTGTGCCAACGGTTTAGGGCGGAGGAGGGCAATTGGGATGGTACAAGCCTTATCCTTGTGCTAGGAAATGCAAGCTAAAGACTAAATATCATAACAGGGCAGACCAGGCTCTAAGCCTTGGTTTTCAGCTGGTCTAGGATCGAAGCTCCGACAGGCGGACGATTAGAGCATTGCTTTGCAGCTCTGCAGCTTGTCTTGTTCCAGACGTATTGGTGTTACCTTTTCTCTGGAGTAAACTAGACAGGTCCAGAGAGGGATCATGCTGCATAGGCAACAGGTCTCTAAATTCAACCCAGGCTTTGTGTTATGGAGAGGTATAACTCCATTTTACAAACTATTGTCTGTCAAGACGGCAAGGTGCCAGTCAGTCAACTAGGTCCTGATTCGACAAGGCACGTACAGATTGTCTAAGATCAGGTCTGGGTTGGTCATTAATTGATCTGGGTCGGGCAAGAATCGACACCACAACACTCCGGATAATGTCATCCGTGCTCCGTCATATTATCAGGCTTTCGTTATTTCATTGCTAATGTAAATACCTTCATTCAGGAAGAATCAACAACGTAAGGAATAATGATACGTCGATGTTATTGCGTGCCCTAAAATAAGCAGTATAATACACCATTGTTAGAGGACCCTCAAAGTAAGCAATAGAAACACGCCAATGTTGATTTAAAACAAAACAACTACGCAAGAGAAATACCCCAATGTAGGGAAAACCCACCAATAAGCAAGAGAAATAGGCCAATGTAGAGAACATACAAAATTAAGCAAGCGAAATACTCTAGTATTACAGGAACACCACCCTCATCTTTCATACACACACTCTCTCTCTCTCTCTCTCTCTCTCTCTCTCTCTCTCTCTCTCTCTCTCTCTCTTCTCTCCAGCCTCCCCCTCTCTCCAGCCTCCCCCACCCCTTTTTCCACCGAAAAAAGCAATATAACTCCACCAACTAGTAAATGACAACGAAGGCAGCTGAAGATATAAAAAGATAGACACCATCAAGATAAGGCAAGAATACAGATTATAATAGATTACAACGAAGGCCACTGAAGATATAAATAGACAGACACCATCAATATATGAAGATATGACCAGGATACAGATTTTCATAAATTGCAACGAAGACCTCTGAAGATATAAAAAGATAGACGCCATCAAGATAAGGCAAGAATACAGATTATCATAGATTACAACGAAGGCCTCTGAAGATATACTCGTAAATAGACACAATCAAGTCCCTTTTCCGTGCCCCTTGGAGAACAATAGGCGTGGAGAGGAGTGGGTCAGAGTGCCAGCGGAGCAGTCAGACTTGTGCAGAGTTATAATCACATTAAGCCCGGAGTGCAGGGAGTGGCCAGCAGGGGCCACGGAAGTGGAAATCCACTGCATGAGGCGCTGGACGCAGTTAAGGGTCAGCGACTGATAAGAGGGAAATCATGGATGGCTCAGGCGGAGGATACGATCAGACAGGTGTGCCCCTTGGAGAACATTAGGCGTGGAGAGGAGTGGGTCAGAGTGCCAGCGGAGCAGTCAGACTTGTGCAGAGTTATAATCACATTAAGCCGGGAGTGGCCAGCAGGGGCCACGGAAGTGGAAATTAATTCAGGACAATGCTCACTCGAGTGATGTGATTATCTACACAGATGGTTCGGTGTCAAGAGGTGAGAGAAGTAGCTGGGGGTTCATAGCCAAAGCTAATGGCAGATGTTTGGGGCAGGAGAGCCTGGCATATGATACCACAACATCCAGCTTAAGAATGGAAGTGCAGGCAGTCACTGCGGCTCTCCGCTGGATGGAGAATACGACACACACACACACATCGTGATTGTAACTGACTCAGAAAGCATGCTGACGAGGGTGAGGACGGGCAGACTTCGTGCGGAGTGGCTTGATTCGCTTCGGAGGTCACGGGTGACAAGCATCGCCTGGATCTTTTCTCCGGGGCATGCCTGTGTGCTGGGAAATGAACAGGCGGACAGATTGGCTGGCTCTGCAGAACTTGGTGGAGTATTGATACATGACAAGGCAGACGTGGTTGCGGCCTTGTGGGAGCACGTGCACACCTCGGAGGAGCAAATGAATTACCATGGTCTGGCAAGAATGAGACAACGAGGAGTGACGAAGGGATCTTGCCGACGCTCAACGCTCAGAGGAAAGGCGAGAGGGACTTATAATCAGATTGTTACTGGTACTATTAGTGTTGGAACTCTTCGCTGGCTGCTGAGGATGGGGACGGAGCACTTATGGGAATGCCCCGAATGCTGTGATGTCGATTCCTAAATCAATCAATCAATCAAAACACAATCAAGATATGGACAGGATACAGCCTATCAAATTCCTACAATATAAGAAGTTGTATATGGACCAACATCATTAAGATGTAGCCAGGATACATCCACTCTTACATTACAACGAGGTCAGCATGGCAGAATGGACAGGAGCGCTCATTCTTAAACACTCGGTATGCTAATGTCGAGGTAACGGATTCAACCCCTACACTGGTCAGATGGACACAAATTTTGACTTATCGTCCTTGACTTGGGGATGTAAATTATAAGTACCTAAGAAGTCGGAGTGGGTTTGCCTGATAGAGAGGGACACTGGTAATACGGAAAGCTAATCCAGACGCACAAATCCAGTGCTACTAGAAGGACGTGTATAGACTACGCATAGAAAACAAAACGAGCGAGAGCGTCCCCCCCCCCTCCCCTTAAAAATTATATTATAACCCAGGCTCAAACAGATTAAATGAACAGACAACATCAATATATGGCCTGGATACTTAAATCGCTGAAATAACACATAAAAAAAAATTGTATCGCATCCTTGAAAGAAGGAATCGACCAAATGGCAATCGATCTAGCAGACAAGCGTGCTAGACAATTGTTATACATATAATCTATTCTTGAAAATTATATATTTAAATTACTCTCTTTGACATTTACAATATAAACATGACTGATGTTCCTTCTACCAATGTATGCTAATTTATTCAAATCACTTTAGGTACTTCAGTATCTGTCATCCATTTATGCGAGTGGTGACTCCAAGACGAGCCCGAGCAGCGATTCTCTGCCTGGTCTTGATTGCTTCAATCTTTGGTAAGTTTTGAATTCTAGATAGTTTCAATCTCCATAAATTATGAGTCCTGATTGGTTCAGCCTTTTAAAGTTATTGATTCTAAATAGTTTTGTGCGTTGTAGGTTGTAGATCATTGCAAATTTAGATTAGTGTACTTTAAAATGGTGTAGTGACAAGTGAGGTGTTATATGGAAGTTACGGAAATGTGGTTTTTATAGAAGAATGGTAAGAACGCCGGTGGCGGATAGAAAGAGCAATTAAAAAAACAACAACCGAAAGTCGCTAAAAAGTCTGCACGATCGACTTCATTGCACCGGGTTTTATCCCACATGGCTCAGTCTCTTTCCGCGCTGCGGAAAGAGTCGCACAAAACACGAAGTTCGTAGCTCCAGCGACGACCATCAGGAAAGAGCAATAAAGATAGTCTGAAAGAAGTTAACTCCCAATGAAAACTGGTTACAATTGTCAGAAGAAGGCAGTCCTTATTCTTTTCGCATGTCATTAGAAGGGGAAATCTGCAGTGTGTCTTCACAACGGGGAAATTGGAGGGGAAGAAAGGTAGGGGAGACCAGGACAGAACATTCTGGACAGTTTGACATCATGGCATGGAGGATCGTGGGTATCCCAAATTACAGGAATCAGAGACGAAAGGTTGAGGAAAGACATGATCATCAACGCCAGATGGCCTGGACTATAAGAAGATTGACAGTACACGAGACAGAAAGCTGTGGAATGACGTGATCACCAACGCCACGCCGTGTGGACTATAAGAAGAATAAAAACATTTTATATGTTGCAAGTTATTATTGTCCATGCCGTGTGGCGTTGGTGACCATGTCTGTCCACAGCCTCCTGTTTCACGTGCTGCCAATATTTTCTGTTGCCGACATTTCTCCACGCCATGAGGTCAGATTGTCCAGCATCTTATATCTCGGTCTCCCCCTGCCTCTCTCCCCTGTCAGCTTTTCCGTTGTCATGACACACTCCAGCTTCCCCCTCCAAGCATGTGGGCTGTCTTGTTCTGATGCCAGTAAACCCAGTTCTCCAAAACTTCGTTATAGACAGAGTGACAGACAGGTGGACGGACGGAGAGCTAGATGGATGGATCGATAGATGGATGGATGGTACGACAGACGGATGGACAGACGCAGGGATAGAAAAACAGAAATATATAGATAGACAAACAGACAAACGAACGGACGGATGAAATAACGGACGGACGGATTTATAGACAGACATTACGACAGACAAAGGGTTAACTAGAAGGATTGATGGATAAATTGATGGATGATTCAGCGGACAAAGAGACGGACACACGGATCGACAGACGGAGACATATATAGTGATAGATCTACTGACAGACAGAGAGATGGACACACGGATCGACAGACGGAGACATATATAGTGATAGATGTACTGACAGACAGAGAGACGGACACACGGATCGACAGACGGAGACATATATAGTGATAGATCTACTGACAGACAGAGAGATGGACGCACGGATCGACAGACGGAGACATATATAGTGATAGATCTACTGACAGACAGAGAGATGGACGCACGGATCGACAGACGGAGACATATATAGTAATAGATCTACTGACAGACAGAGAGATGGACGCACGGATCGACAGACGGAGACATATATAGTGATAGATCTACTGACAGACAGAGAGATGGACGCACGGATCGACAGACGGAGACATATATAGTGATAGATCTACTGACAGACAGAGAGACGGACACACGGATCGACAGACGGAGACATATATAGTGATAGATGTACTGACAGACAGAGAGACGGACGCACGGATCGACAGACGGAGACATATATAGTGATAGATGTACTGACAGACAGAGAGATGGACACACGGATCGACAGACGGAGACATATATAGTGATAGATGTACTGACAGACAGAGAGATGGACACACGGATCGACAGACGGAGACATATATAGTGATAGATGTACTGACAGACAGAGAGATGGACACACGGATCGACAGACGGAGACATAAATAGTGATAGATGTACTGACAGACAGAGAGATGGACACACGGATCGACAGACGGAGACATAAATAGTGATAGATGTACTGACAGACAGAGAGATGGACACACGGATCGACAGACGGAGACATAAATAGTGATAGATGTACTGACAGACAGAGAGATGGACACACGGATCGACAGACGGAGACATATATAGTGATTGATGTACTGACAGACAGAGAGATGGACACACGGATCGACAGACGGAGACATAAATAGTGATAGATGTACTGACAGACAGAGAGATGGACACACGGATCGACAGACGGAGACATATATAGTGATAGATGTACTGACAGACAGAGAGATGGACACACGGATCGACAGACGGAGACATAAATAGTGATAGATATACTGACAGACAGAGAGATGGACGCACGGATCGACAGACGTAGACATATATAGTGATTGATGTACTGACAGACAGAGAGATGGACACACGGATCGACAGACGGAGACATAAATAGTGATAGATGTACTGACAGACAGAGAGATGGACACACGGATCGACAGACGGAGACATATATAGTGATAGATGTACTGACAGACAGAGAGATGGACACACGGATCGACAGACGGAGACATAAATAGTGATAGATCTACTGACAGACAGAGAGATGAACGCACGGACGGACATATAGACAGTAAGACAGAAAAATACGGACTAACAGAAGGACAGACATATATACATTAAGACACACAGACGGACTTATAGTCATTGAGACAGACGGACAGACATACAGACACTGAGACAGACAGAATGTCATATAGACATTAACACAGACGGACGGACATACAGACATTGATACAAACGGACGGAAATATAAGACATTAAGACAGACGGAGTGACATATAGACATTGAGACAGACGGAGTGACATATATACATTGAGACAAACGGAGTGACATATAGACATTGAGACAAACGGACGGACATATAGACATTGAGACAAACGTGCGGACATAAAGACATTGTGACAGACGGAGTGACATTTAGACATTGAGACAGACGGACGGGCATATAAGACATTGAAACAGACAGAATGACATACATACATTGAGACAGACGCGCGGACATATAGACACTGAGACAGACGGATGGACATATAGACATTGTGACAGACGGAATAACATATAGACATTGAGACAGACGGAAAGACATATAAACATTGAGACAGACGGGCGGACATATAGACATTGAGACAGACGGACGGACATATAGACATTGTGACAGACGGAATGACATATAGACATTGAGACAGATGGACGGACATATAGACATTGTGACAGAGGGAATGACATATAGACATTGTGACAGACGGAATGGCATATAGATATTGAGACAGACAGACGGATATATAGATATTGAGACGGACGGAATGACATATAGACATTGTGACAGATGGAATGACATATAGACATTGTGAGAGACAGAATGACATATAGACATTAAGACAGACGGAATGACATATAGATACTGAGACAGACGGAATGACGGGCAGGCTGAGAGATAGAAACCAAGACCGACGGGCAAACAGACATAAATAATTAGTCTAGGTATGGACATACACATTCTATTAATCTCATTGCGATATTGTGTATCTTCACAGGATCAATCACAGCCTGCCTGTACGGCGTTCACACACCTCCTAAGTCAACAGACACCAACACAATCAACCATGATAACTCGTATTACAACAACAACAACAATAACAACAACAACAACACAGGTGTTACACTACTGGCGTCTGGAAGCTACTATGTGGGAAACTCATCTCTAACAAAGGTGTCTGGTTCTCTTTCTCCAACCTCCCCTACGTATACCAACATTCAGGGAAAGAGTAGTCACAATAGCAGTTCGTGGAGCTCAGGTGATCGCACCGGAATGTCAGAAGATATTAATAACGCGGCAAAAGACGAGACTCGGCCGTGTGTTACAGAGAACCTCGAGGGCATGTGTGTCATGAAATATGATATCTTGTCCGCAAGGTCTATTGACTTTTACCAGAAGGTATACATCTCTTTCTACGTGGTCTCCCTAGTTGCAGTCTTCACATTGTACTTCTTCATCTACAGATCCGTAGCGGAGAGAAGGGCGTGGAGGAGAAAGCAAAAGTCCTGGACACACTCGCCAATGACAATCACCGCGGCAGTGACAGAGGCCGATGATATAAATAAGGGAGATGATATTTATATGGGTGACGGTGACAATTTGGAGCTATCACCCCAGAATAACTCTTTGAACATGTCACAATCAAATAGTAAAGACAGCGGTAGTGGGGATTCCACCGAGACAAAAATAGAAATCGGAACTTCATCATCCATAGTCAAATCTAACATGGCGTCTCTTTCAAGAAACAGGCCTCACGAAAATGGTGTCAGTAACACCATGCTGAGCCCATCTGCCGAAAAGAAAGCAAACCGTGAAAGGCGAGATTTCAACTTCCTTGCCAACATCCGCACAGCCTTAATGCTGTTTGTTGTGACCTTGGTGTTCATCATCAGTTTCCTACCAGCTTGGCTTATGGCCACACAGATCATCCAATTTGAGATCATAATTTTCTACACCCATTTTGTGTACAACGTGGCCAATCCTGTTATTTACGCGTTTATGAACCAGTCGTTTAGGAAGGAGCTAAAACGTGTATTCCAAAGAGGTACTCTTTTATTCCGAAATGGATAATTACTGTTGTGTTGTTCGTTTTTATGTGGCCTTATGTATATTATTAGTGGTAGATGTATGACACGTGTTATTAATTGTTGTTTGTGATAATATTGACACCATTATTACTTTGTGATGTTGTTATGACTCATGAAAAGTTATATATCCTACTTGTTCACAAAGTAATCAACTTTTTTTTGTTTTGGAAAAAGAGGCGAAACAAAATTAGAACTTCTGTTATCTATGCTCGCGTTAAAATTCTCTTGGCCATTTGTAAATCAATTGTTTTAACGGAAAGTGAAATTATTCAGCTATACAACAACACAATCACAAGTTACAGAATGGATGTAGAGGACATAACGTTTTCGTCAGCACATAAAGACAAAAATTATTCGATACAAATAAATATGTATGGAAATCTAAAACACAATCTTCCTACCAACTCTATGCTGCCAATGCCAAACCTGGACAATGACAGAAAAAGAGAAAGGAAACATTACAACAATGGAAATGTGATTCCCGAAAAGAATACTCAACGTATCAAGAAGAGGGAAAAATCAGAAGTGATGAAATCAGGACTAAAGTGGGGAATACAGCACCGTTAGATTTCACTAGAAAACAGCAAGTGAAATGTTCATATAACTAGGCTACCAATTGACATGTTCATATAACTAGGCTACCAATTGACAGTATACCACAACAAGCAATGATGTATAGAAAAATGGAAGAAGAGGCCGACCACGTAAACGATGGACAGAAGGAATAACACCATCCAGGAGAATCTCAATACATGAAGTCCACAAACGGGCACTCTTCGACTGTTTATACTTCACCTCGGCACCGCAAGGAACAAGAAGAACAAAATGAGATGAGATGGCGCTGACGAAGACATCAGTTCTGTCACTTGGGATTGTGTTTCGTTTAAACATGGTCAAGTCCGCTGTCCACTTTTCTTGACTCATGCATTGTATTTGTTCAGCTGTACACCAGTTCCACCAACTTAATTTCTCTCAGTTGTCAAGCTAAATTAACGGCGTTCAACAACGTCACAGAGTAGTCTTTGGTTAAATTAACATACAATACATGCCACTGTTTGCATTATTATTATTATTATTATTATTATTATTATTATTATTATTATTATTATTATTATTATTATTATTATTATTATTATTATTACTTCTTAACTCTTCTTCGAAAACCTAGAACGTTTGCTTCGACTCACCATTCACTGCATTGCGTCTGTCATGTTTTCAGAAACATATTTCTCTTGCTAGAACTACAATTTCAACAGAGTTGTTTCTGCCCATCGTTGAATATCTTACTAATGTACTGTTTGTTTTCCCCCTGTTTTCATTGTCTTGCTGCTGCTACTTCCCCTTCTTCTCCGCCTCCCTTTCCCATTCCTCTTCCCATCCCCCTACCCGTCGCATTCATCATTCCTCACCCTCATTGTTCCTTTACCGTACCTTCATTTTCTTCTTTGCAATCTTATTATTATGTTCTTTTTCATCTTCCCTCCTTCTTCCATCTTCCTGCTTCCATCTTCCTGCTTCCATCTTCCACCTTCCGTCTCCTTCCTTCCGTCTCCTTTGTTCCGTCTTCTTCCTTGCATCTCCTTCATTACATCTCCTTCCTTCCATCTCCCTCCATCGTATCCTTTCTTCCTTCCATCTCCATCCTTCCATCCGTCTCCTTCCTTCCGTCTCCCTCCTTCCTTCCGTCTCCCTCCTTCCTTCCATCTCCCTCCTTCCTGCCGTCTCCCTCCTTCTGTCTCCTTCCTGCCGTCTCCCTCCTTCTATCTGCCTCCTTCCGTCTCCTTCCTTCCGTTTCCTTCCTTCAATCTCCTTCCTTACATCTCCCTCCTTCCGTCTCCCTCCTGCCGTCTCCCCCTTTTGTCTCCTTCTTTCCTCTCTCCTTCGTCTATCTTACTCCTTACGTCTTCTGTCTTTCTCCTTGTGTATTCCGTCTTCCCTCTTTCACCCTACTTCTTCCGTCTTCCTCGTTATGTTTTCCCTCTTCCTAATTCCGTCTAACTCCTTCCTCCTTCCATCCTCCTCCTTACGTCATCCTCCTTACGTTACCCTCCTTAGTCACTCTCCACACGTCTTCCTCCTTCCGTCTTCCTCCTTCCGCCTTCCTCCATACGTCTTTCTGCTTCCGTCTTCCTCCCCACGTCTTTCTCCTTTCGTTTTCACGATTGCGTCTTCGTAATTGCGTTTATATCCTTGCGCCTGTCTCCTGACATCTTTCTTCTTACTTCTTCCAACTTATGTCTTCCGTAATTTTCTTTACCCTTTCCGTCTTCCTAAGTGCGTCTTCCTTCTTCCTCATTACGTCTTCCTCTCCCTCATTTCGTCTTCCTCTCTCTCCTTCCGCCTTCCTCTTGTCTTCCTCCTTACGTCTTCCGTCTTTCTCCTATATAGTCCATACATGTGCTAACACTTCTAATGCACTGGACTGATTTTTACGTAAAAGATAGCTTTCCCTATTGCCATTGTCTCTGGCCATCAGGAGAACCCACTCCGACCTCTGAGGTACTTAACGTTCCCAAGTCAAGGACCGCCAGTGTATGTTCTTCACCTCGTCTTTCAAGGGATTGGTTTACTTCTCTCCGTTAGGCTCCACATTGGTGATTTTGTCATATCATTTTATTAAACTATTCCTACTTACCTCTATCTACTGCCTCTACCTACCTACACTACCTCCTTAACTCTACCTACCTACCTACCGACCTCATTAACTCTACCTACCTACCGACCTCCTTACCTTTGCCTGCCTGCCTACCTACCTACCTACATAGATAACTGTACAGCTACCTACTTACACAATTACCCGTCTTCCTACTCGCCTATTTATCTGCCTACGTATCTACTTGTCTGTCTGCCTCCTACATACCTAATTACGTCTATACGCATCTAACAAACCCCTATCTTACCTGTCTACCTAACTCCCTGTCTACATACCTACCTGTCCACCCAACTACCTACCTAATTACTTGTCTGTCTATACACCTAAACTACCCAATTACCAACCTGACAACTTAATTATCTGTATACCTATCAACGGTAAAATCTACTTTACATATCTTCTCTTTCCATCATTTTCTATGACTGCAAGTGGGTCTGCATGTCCGACTAAATTCTGTTTGTCTATTCATTTTTTTGTTTTTTTTTATCACGTCTTTTATGTTATATGCCTGTCTTATGACAGTATGCATCTCCATCCATCCATCCATCCATCCATCCATCCATCCATCCATCCATCCATCCATTCCTCAATCCATCCATCCATCCATCCATCCATTCCTCAATCCATCCATCCATCCATCCACCCCTCCCTCCATCCATTCCTCAATCCATCCATCCATCCATCCATCCATCCATCCATCCGTATGTCTGTCAATTTCCTACATTGACTAACAGCTGTCTCGATACTTGTTTTATTTTACCAACTATTATATTAGGACAATTACTAATAAAAACCAAGTATATGCTAATATCAACAGTATTCTAACCCCCTACATTTGTTCTTTATTGTTGCATTGTGATGTACGTAAGTAGACCTGCCTTGTAGTTGGTGTGCCTTCCCAATTATACCTGCTTCATTAGATACGTAGGCATTGATTCGCACCAATAGAAGGTAAAACAAAGATGTTGTTAATAGAAGTAGCAGTGACGAATATATTTCTTTCCATATACGTTCGCTTCGTGTTGCTTATAATATAGTAATCAAGGATATGGATAATTGTCGTGTGTGCTTTTGAGTTTCACTTTATTAGTTGTCTGTTGTGCACTCTTATATCTATGTATATGTTTTTGTCTACGCACAGTGCCAATCGATACCTATACGCGTTTTAATTTGCATACATTCGTGGTTTCAGTAATATTCACTTGTTCATTCATTCATCATGTGCCATGCCGATAAGCGTGGGCGGCCATTTTTCGCCGTCTCACTCGATCACCAGAGTCGTGGATCAGCTCCGTGTTCTTGTCGCGACTCTACCACGTGGTGAAGCCATCTAGGTATTTACTTGTTCTGCCTTCCCTTGTTCTCTTCCCCTCGTGCTTGCCCTTTCTCACCAAGTTCTCCAATTTATTTCTTCTTATAACGTGACCAAACAATTTTGACTGTCTACGTCTAATTTCAATAATCAGTTTCATGTGTTTCTTGAAAGACTTGTTTATGGTATTCTTTGCATTTTTTCTCAGAAATCACATTTCCACAGCCATCATATCTTTTTCTGCTTGACTGATCATTGTCCACGCTTTACATCCATACAAAAGCACAGGTTCTTTGTAGCACCTCAACACTCTTTTTCTCCTTGCATCTTCCATCAAATGTTCTGACTGTTCTGGGATAATTATACCGATTTACTTGTTTAAGAATATTCCCATATACTTGTTTAATACATTGTGGTATTTCCTTCTTGCTAGTGACGACCATAATCTGTGTCTTCTTACAATTTAATTATATCCCTAGTCTCATTCTTCTGTTGTCATTTAGCCTCCAATGAAGGAAAGAAGTGGACCAACTTCCAACAAGACCTGCTATATTCCCCTATCTACTTCAGATACCCCATGTCCTTCCTCGTGTTAAATACAGTCTGCCTTCTCCGTCTGATTTAAGTTTTCCTCTATTCCTTTTGACGGCGCTCCGTGGCGAAGAATTTACGGATGCAGTTCATACTCCCGCATACCCGCGTTCGAAACACAGCTGCGGGAGATTTGACAGCTGACCACCTTGCGTTGGCTTTTTAAGAAATGGTATGGCTGCCGGTCGTTCAGGAAGCAGTGGCAAACTACTGAACGTAAACTTGCCAAGATCTCACAACAGCAGAAAATGCTGGTGTTGACTGCAACGTCCTTTAAAGGATATGCAACTAACTTTTTTAAAACTATTCCTTTTGCTCTATTAATTCCAGAAAAAGGTATTTCAACGATTAACATGGTTTCCCAACGTGTCCTATCCCAAGCCAGCATATCATCGTCACCTATTTATAATCTGGAAGTTATTTAGTTCTCTCCTTAAAGCCTCGCATTGGTGATTGTATCACAACTATTTAGCCCTCCTATACTAAAACAACTGTATAAATTTTGGAGTGCGACAGATAGAACTACAAAAATTAGATTTTTAAGAGCATGCATCTTTTCCGTGGCAATATACACCTATGAGACCTGGACACTTACTAAACAAGCTGAATAGCGCATAAATGCCCATGAATATAAATATAATAGACAGGTTCAAAGAATATCTTGGATATAGAAAAGAAGAAATGCATTCATACGACAAAAGCTGAATATTGAAACAGGTTGGCTACAAAAGACAATGAAACAAAGGCATCTGAAATATTGCGGTCACTCGACAGTTTGGAGAGAACAATTATCGAAGGGTCTATGCCTGGAAAGAAAGGAAGAGGAAGGATAAAGAAAAGGTGGGTGCGGGATGTGTCGGTTGATATCCAGACGGGTGTATCGGACGCGGGACATCTTGTTTATGACTGATAAGTTTTCCGGAAGGTTGTTGTGGGGAGGGGGGGGGGGCGCTGGAGTGTTCTGCAAAAGATATGCTACTGAATGAATGAATACTGCTCAGACATAATTTAATTATTAGTAGTTGTTTAAGTTCTTCTCAGTGTTTCTGATACAAGGAGAAGCATTGATTTTATCTTAAGAGTCCTTTTTCTTCGTTCGTTTATTATTTCGTATGTTTTGGGCGCAAGTTTGTTGTCTCAGTTTACAACAGAGTTGCGATATTTGGGCTTTTAGCCGACATATCTGACTTATCCCTGTGTTTGTTCACTGGGTTTATCTTTTAGATTTTTACCTTAAGTATATATTATTATTTGTCTTGGAGTTCGCTAGCTTTGAACTGAAACGAAGTTTGTGCGCGTGCTGTTTTACTTCTAGTAGTTGCCACTACTGGTTAATACGCTGGGCTGAGTTTTGCCGTGCAAGATTTCCCTATAACCAGTGTCCCTCGCCATCAGGTTAATCCACTTCGACTTCTGAGGTACTTTTAATTTACATCCCCAAGTTAAGGACGAGAAGTCAACATTTAGTCTAGCTGACTGGTGTAGGGGTTGAACCCGCCACCTAGGCATCAGCACACCGGAAGTTTAAGAGGAGCGCTCGTGTCCATTGGACATACGGACCTCTGTTTGCCTCATAGTTCAATAAGTTTGCCAGCAGATTTAATTTAATTTGGCTTCCATGAAATGTTTATTTGGCTTGCCTTTTGTATTCTTGTTATCTGGAAACACTTTCTCATCTTTGTCAACATTTCTAGCTCAGTATGGCTTGGTTCACACCGTGAAGTGAGAAATGAGATGTCGTGGGACATCATATGTTTGATACGTTGTTATTACCTGTCTCTAATATCCTTATATAATCGTAATGAGCAAATTAGGAAGAACTTGGAAGCAACAGAGATGCATTTCTTGAGACGAATATTGCGAATTCCTTGGACTGCCAGAGCAATTAATTACGAGTGCCTGAAAGAGGCTAATGAAACTAGAACACTAATACAACAAACAGTTTCCTTTGGTCATGTGATGAGAAGAGAGGCATTGGAGAACATCGTGACAACTTTATAGATTTAGGAGAAGAGAGGCAGAGTCAGACTAAGGGAAATTATACTGGATGGATTGAGACGGTGGCATGGAGGAATATCATCAGCAGAGTTGATCCAGAACACCAAAGACTGATACCCTTGGAGAGTCATGATCGCCTAAGCCAGCTGGCAGGGCACTTGATAATGATGATGAATCGGTTCACATTAATATATAATGAGGCGTGAAAGCTGGCGAAGTTGATAGCTAACTGCGCTTTTAATGTCATGCGCACGGTATGACGTTTCGATGCCTGAGCTCGTCGCTTGACAAAGTTGGAGAAAGACTGCTCACTTATGTCTCCTTGCTCTCCGGACTTACAAAGTGTGATGGCTCTATCACATCACAGACCTTAGTAGGATATTGCTTCTGGCCATTTTTTAATTATTTTAATTTAACACATTCATTCAAATGACCAACCAACGAACTAACCAACCGACTAATATACGAGGATAAGTTAATAGGTAAGACACAAATGGCTGTAAAAAAAATTACTAAATATGATAACAACTTGAAATCAGTTTATTTGTATACATACATTGTCCCTTTATTTCTCAACATAATTTCCACCAATATTGATGCACTTATCCCATGGGTTTATCAGTTCTCCCAAACCGGCTGCATTGAACTGCGTGCTCTGTTTTCTAAACCACGTTTTCACGTCCCATTCAACTTCGGCGTCATTCGCGAGATGTCTCCCGCCAAGGTGGGTTTTCAATGGACTTAGCCCCTAGCGATTTTCAGTAAAGCGGTGCATAGTTGGGTAGAAAAAGTTACGAGGGCGAGTCAATAAGTAAGTCACACATTCTATGGGATGGCAGGTAAATGAAAACAGGGCACGCTGATTTATGCAGTCGGTTTGGAAGAACATAAAACTATGGGATAAGTGCATCAATGTTGGTGCATATTTTGTTGAGAAATAAAGGGACAATGTATGTATACAAATAAACTGGTTTCAAGTTATTATCATATTTAGTTATTTTTCTACAGCAATTTGAGACTTACTTATTAACTTAACCTCGTACAAACAACTAACTAATATACAAACAACCAATTAACATACAAAGTACCAACTAACATACAATAACCAACTAATATACAAAGAAACAGCTAATATACAAATTACCAACTAACATACAAATAATTAACTAATAAACAAACAACCAACTAATATACAAATAACCAACTAACATACAAAGAACCAGCTAATATACAAACTACCAGCTAATATACAAACTATCAGCTAATATACAAATATTAAACTAACATACAAACAGTCAACTATAGTCCATTTACAAATGATTGCCCTCATTCACTATCAATTCTTTTGAAAACTGTCTGTTGCATCTTTATGAAATTTTTCCTGCCGTCTTATATTTACCCCCACCCAAGGAATATGGCTTTGATGGGTCCAAAGGCAACTTAAATCATGGAATGCGGCGACATTTCTTTGATGTTTTGGCCAAAGACTAGTGAATTCATGCTAGCAAACTTCTTTTACAGAATTGCACGTCAATTCGGATGACGACATACGGCGTATCCAGAATTGTATGGGGGTGAGTGCAATGTGTAATATTAGTAAATACAGTGAATTTAGCAGGGTTAGGATCAGCTAGCCTCTCCCAGGAGGGGTGAAAATAAGTAGCCTGCCGATGACCCACAGATTACACATATCAACCCCACCTCCACGTGGTGCAGACCGGGAAACCATGACCGCGAGGTCATGGGCTAATGGAGCTATGGCTCGCCATAGGGGATGGACTCCCTGTGGTCAGGGTTGTGTCCTAAACCTGCGACTGGCCTTGCAAGCCGGCAGGGGATCTTCATAACACTCGTAAAAAACAAAAAAAAAAACAACTAAGAAGCATATAGAAAGAAAAACAGTGGAAGAAGAATGGGAGATGTTCATATCAAGCATTTTGAATACTACAAAATAACATGTGGAACCACGAAGAAACGCAAAACACGGATAAAGAAAATAACAAGCTGGTGGAACGCAGGGGTAAAGAAAGCGGTAAAAGACAAAAAAGGAAAAATATATAAAGTGGTTGAAGAGCGATTACATAGAATATAGAATAGCGAGAAGACATGTGAATAGAATAGTAAAGAGTGAAGAACAAAAATACTTAGAAGAGTATGGAGAAACCCTAAATAAAAACTACAAGGAGGCAACTAGAAACTTCTACAAAAAGATCAGCGCAATCTGAACCAGAGGAGAACCCTTTGACGCAACTGAAATAATTAACAGCGAAAATGGAGAACCAATAAGTGAAAAAAAAAAAAAATCCTAATAAGGTGGAAGCAGTATTTCGAACAACTTCTCAACATCCCATCAGATGTCACAGGAATTCAAGAAACCTACACAGATGCTACCGAAGAACTAGAACCAGAAATACTAAAAGAAGAAATTATAGAAACCATCAGATTAGTCCCATTGAACAAATCACCGGGACAAGATGAAATACCAAATGAACTAATTAAAGCAGCAAGATAAGTAGGAACAGTTTTGCTACATAGACTATTCAACCATGTTTGGGTAGAACAACAGACACCACGAGACTGGGGAAACACAATAATTATTCCAGTTTGGAAAAACAAAGGCAGCAAAAGAGATTGCACACAATACAGAGTCATTTCACTGTTGAGTCATACTGGGAAAATATTTTGCAAAATTCTTGAGAAAAGATTACGAACTACTATAGAACCCCAGCTAAGCTAAACACAGCATGGATTTAGGAAAAACAAAGGAATCACAGATGCCATTTTTGCTCTTAGACAACTTATAGAAAAATAAATCGAATGCAATGAAACACTCTACTTAGCCTTTGTCTACCAAGAAAAGGCATTCAATAGACTAGATAGAAACAAGCTGTGGGAAATCTTTAAACAAATATAGAGTTAATACACATCTAACAAAACTATGTAGAAGCTTATACAACAACAGTGAATGCATAGTGAGAGCAACTGGAGGGCTCTCAGAACTCTCCGTCATAAAATCTGGAGTACGACAAGGTTGTGTCCTGTCCCCTCTCTTGTTCATAACATATATAGACAACATATGTAAAGAAACAAGCCAAACAGAGACCGCAAGAATACCGCATGACGAGAACACAGAAGAAGAAGCATCTGCAAATCTAACTATTAGAGAACTCCTGTTTGCAGACAACCAAGCACTAATAGAAATATCAGAAGCTGAATTACAAGACCACATGAATAGTCTAAACGAAATGTGTAAGGAGCATAACATGAAAGTTAGCACAAGCAAAACAGAGGTAATGACTATAACCAAAGAAGAAAAAGCAGCAACAATTCACCTAAACGAATATCCCTTGAAACAAGTAAAGAGTTTCAAGTACCTAGGAAGTATAACATCATCAAATGGCAATAAGGCAAACCAACGCATTGGACAAATGGCACCAATACTAAAGAACAAACATGTATCAATAACTACTAAGAAAGCACTTTACAACACAATCTTTCTACCAACTCTATGCTGTCAATGCCAAACCTGGACAATGACAGGAAAAGATAAAAGAAAAATCACAACAACAGAAATGAGATTCCTGAGAAGAATACTCAACGTATCAAGAAGAGATAAGATCAGAAATGAAGAAATCAGGACTAAAGTGGGGGTTATAGCAGCACTAGATTTTATTAGAAAGCAGCAAGTCAAATGATTTGGCCATGCAAGTAGGTTACCATCCAAAAGCATTCCACAACAAGCAATGATGTACAGACCAGATAGAAACAGAGAAAGAGGCCGACCACGTAAAGGTTGGACGGAGCGAATAGAAGAGTCCATGGGAATATCGATACATGAAGCCCATAATCGGGAACTCTCATGATGTTTATACTTCACCTCGACACCGCAAGGTACAAGAGGAACATGATGCGATGAGATGGGATGAGAGAGATAATTTACAGAATATGGGGTAGCTAATGTGGAATCGAAGTGGAAATAGACATGAATGGTAGAAGGAATATGTTTCTCACCTTATTTCCTTCTTGCTTCTTCAGGTGTTTTTTAATAATGTGTACACAAGGAGTCATGTTACTAAGTTGCATTTATATGGAGTTAGTGAAAGCTTCCAAATAGCTGCACGTTAATGTTTATATGGAGTGACCACTGATGATACCACAATTTAGTCATAATGTGTCAATTTTTAAGGATCTTTTCAGCTGACTGTGTAGTTTGTTCACACGTGCACATGGGTGACATAACCGTTTTGAGTCTTCGTGAAAGATTGTCTACTCTGCTGTTTACTGTTCAGAGACGGAACATTGTGATATGATGCATTGTCCATAATTAGACAAGACGGTCTATGTAGGGAAGGAAGCACTGTATTCTCGAGCCAATCTCTAAATACATTACCATTCATCTCATTCTGATAATCCCTATTGTCTGTATGCTTTGATACGAACACGAGTCCAGCATTTTGTAGTAAGCTATTATGCGTACAACCAGCATGGGCAAACTAGCATGACCAAACGCTGTCCTTTACTACTGAGCACAAATCGCTTTATCTTTCCATCCAATGATTGCCATTCCTTTTCACTTATGTGTTAAGTAATTAGATTTAATTTAATTTTAACTTTCTCATTGAAACCTTTGCTGCAGCGATTGATCTTGGGGACGCGTACAACAGAATACCATTGGATTTTTTAATGCTTCAGCTTCTTAAACTCAAAATAAGTCCATTCCTCCTTAGTTGGATCGCTGCAGCCCTCTTCCAACGGAAAATAGTTTTTAAATGTGGCAGTTGGACTTCGGAAACAACAACAATATATCCTGGCCTACCACAGGAATCACCATTATCTCCAGTACTGTTCAACGCCTACACAGTGAGAATCACCAGTGAGCAGATCACTGGACCTGGTAGGACATTGTCATATGCCGATATATTTTAGTGTATCGCCAGGGTAAGGATAGAGAGCAGGTTGCTGTGGAACTCAGTCGCATAAGTACTTGGTGTGATGAAGCTGGGGCAATGGTCAACCCAACAAAGGCAACAGTGACTTGGTTCTCGTTGAATAATTATATTGCCAACACTCTAACACCAACTGTAAAGCTGTGTTCAGAGACGGTGGAAAGAACGCAGGCAATGAATTACCTAGGGATACGGTTTGATCGAAGCCTTGATTATAATGAGCACATAGACCAGGCGATAACAAAGGCCAAGCGGGGTTTGGCTGCGATGCGGGTGATGGCGGCAGCAAACTGTGAGCAGCGCCATCTATGTCTTCAGTACGAGGGGCTGGTCATGTCTGTCTTTGAGTATGCAATGGCAATCTCAGCCGTAAGCAGATAGAAAGGATGGAAAGGATGCAGAATGAAGCTATGCGCATTATTCTTGGATGTACAAGAGATACAGCATGTGAGGCGATGCGCTACCGTCTTGATTTTCCAACCATTGAAGACAAAATACAAGTTTGCAGAGCACGCGCCTACCTTTGAGTTAAAGCAAACACACAGCATCCACTGCATAGTGAAATTATGAAGGTTAAGGGTAGCAGGTTAAAAAGAGGACGGTCGTGGATGGGTCAAGCCGAAGACATTCTTCAACAGGTGTGTTCACTTGAGGACTTAGAACCTGGCGAGGAGTGGGTACAAGTGCCAACAGATTCCTGCACATCTTTTTCAGTTTGCATCCAACTAGATAGAAAATGCAGACAAGAAAATCCGGCTGCTGTGGATGCTGAAGTACAAGCGTTGATTTTCGAGAATTCGCTAGACGGTGATGCAGTCATCTACACAGATGGGTCGGTCGTCCGACATGTGAGAAGCTCATCGGCCTTTACGGCTCGAGCCTGAGTGAGAATTGTGAAGGAGGACTCTGGTGCTTTCACTGAAACCACAAGCAGCCTGACAATGGAAGTCATGGCAGTAAGTAAAGCAATAACATGGCTAGAGACACAGACATTCACTAGGGCATATTTCCTTAGCGACTCAATGAACATGAGCAAGGGGATAGAAGTGGGGTGGATCCGAAGAGAATTTTTGCTGTCTCTGGAGCGGTCTCTGCTGGCAAAGATTAGTTTCATCTTCGTGCCAGGTCATGCGGGAGTACAAGGAAATGAGCGGGGTGACAAGCTCGCAGGTGAGGCTACGGTGGAGGGCAGGCGCGCCATGGACCAGGCTGACATTCTGAATGCTCTACAAGAAGTAAGACTTTTTTGCGTGAACCAAGTGATGACTGTGAATCTAAAACAATGGCCAGACTGCGAGAACAGCAAATTAAAAGAGGGGTGGCCAAACAAGAACACTACGCATTAAGCCAAAGAAGATTGATAAACCAACACAGAACTGGTGTCGTTAGCCGCTACACGCTGCGGGATTTGCTGAGGAGGGGATCCGAGTACTTATGAACTGAATGGTTCAATGTGCAATGAGGATTATCTGTCGACTAACTAACTAACTAACTTCACTTGTATGGTGCGCATTTATCCAGGTTTCATCCAAAAACACTATGTCATAATTTTCTTTGCGCATTTCCCTTATCACCAACTAATCACCTTAATCACCAGCTTTGTCGACTTTCAAAAAGCCTTCGACAGTATCCACCGACCTTTACTTTGGAATCTACTTAACATCTATGGTTTCCCTACCAAATATATCAATATCATAAAATCTTTCTACAAGGAGACACTTTGCTGCGTGAGAAAAGAATCAAGCAACTCTGACTGGTTCTCAGTGGAAATGGGAGTGAAACAGGGTTGTGTCTTGTCACCGATGCTCTTTGGAATAGCTACCGATTGGGTCATGCGCAAATGCACAAACAACACAAATAGGGGTATCTATTGGGTTGACAAAATTCTAGAAGACCAGGACTTTGCCGACGACATAGTGCTTTTAAGTTCAACACACCCAGATGCCCAAGAGAAAATAAACCATCTCAAAAATGTATCAGGACAAATTGGTCTTCAAATTAACACTGCAAAAACAAAAACTATTGATCTTACCAACAGTTCAGACGACACCAAATTAAACAACCATGTTCTTAAAAAAGTTAACAGCTTCACATACCTAGGAAGCAAAATGACATCTACAGGGGACTCAACGCCAGAAATATTATCTAGAATCGCACTGGCATCTGGTGCCTTCAATAAACTGTCAAACATCTGGAAGTCAAAGACACTCAGCAAATAGACGAAACTTAAAATCTTCAACTCTTGTGTGATTCCAGTGCTAACGTAAGGATGTGAGAGTTGGAAATCAACGGTAGCTTTAGATTTAAAATATAGACAATTTTGAAAACAAATGTCTTAGAAAAATTCTAAACCTCCACTGGACAGATTTCAGAACCATTACGCAAATAAGACAAGAGACTAAGCAAGACATTGTATCCAATTTTATAAGAAAACGCCGTTGGAACTACATCGGCCATATACTCTGAATGGACAAAACAAGACTCCCCAACCAAGCGCTCTTATGGTCACCAGCTGGGAAAAGAAAACGGGGAATACCAAGAGAGACCCTGCGTAGAACCATCATCAGAGAAGGCTCATTCAACGGCCAAGTGAACATCCAGGATCTACAACAGGTAGCAGCGAACCGCCAGACACGGAGAGCCATGACTTCTGCCCTATGCGCCGCCTTAGGCTCAAGAGGAAAGACTAACTAACTTTTATGTTGTAAATATAATAGATACAGAATAAGAGGACGACCACGTTGAAGATGGATCGATGGTTTCAAGAATAACCTTAAAGAAATGAATACCAACATACAAGCAGCATTAAAGAGAGCATATGAAAGATTCTTTACATCTTCCCCCAACTCTTCACTGAGGTAAATGGAGGAAGAGAAGAAGAAGCGGATGGTGATGTCCATCTTGCTAAAGCCAATCTTTGTCGTGGCAATCCCGGTTCTAACCACTGCATAAGTTGCCGCGAATCTATTGTTCTGATTTACTACTGAAGAAATCGTTTTTTTTTCCCGAAACAACATTACTGGCGTTAATTAATGAATAGGTGGCTAGAGAAATCAGCCTTAAGAGGTAAAATACTATAGAAGAGAAACAGAGAAAGACAGAACAGTGCATGCAGAAAGCTAAAACAGCTAGAAAAATAATAATGTAAGAAACACTAACATATAAAATAGATCAAATGGCAAATAGATAGGAAATTCATGATCGCTCATGCCTGCTTCAGATCTGGCAACCAGGGAGGATTATTGTTATATTATTGCTGTTGTATTCTATATGGTGTTTGTAAAGTCTCACTGCACATTGTATGCAGAGCAATTTTGGAGAATTAAGTACATGACGTCATTAAAAAATGTGCTAAGGTTCGTTATAACTTATTCGACAAATTTCTAACCGTAATGCGATGAGGAGATTGTTTATCAGGAAATCTTGCTATAAATCTTTGAACAACTATCCATGTGTATCAACGACTATTTCGAATCAATTGTTCAATAAACAATAAATCTTTCTTCCGTTCTGTTTGGAGGGCACAGAATTACTCCTTTCGCTGCATATTGTTTCACCATGGAATGTGGAGCAAATGTTTTATGACGTCATGTACTTCATTTTTAAAAATTGTTCTAAATACACAGTGTAGTAACACTTTATAAACACTGTGCATTATGTTGTCCACAAGTCTTTGTTGTCATTGTGTCATCAATGTTATTTGTTTTTTTTTTCTGTTTCCTTTCATAATAAACTTATTTGAAGTAGCGGGTTTTCCTGTTCAGTGCAGTATTGTTTCATACTATTTATTGTAGCACTAGTAAGACAGATAGTTATTAACTGACACTTAAAGAAGTAGAGGTAATATGCAGATATTCATCATCATCATCATGTGTCATGCCAATAAGAGTGGGTGGTCACCCAATCACTGGAGTCGTGGATCAGCTCAGTGTTCCTGTCTCGACCATGCCACGTGGCCAAGACATCCAGGTATTTACTTCTCTGCCTTCCCCCTGTCATCTAAAAGTACTGGATAGTTTTGGTCATAGACCATAACTTTATGAAGGGAAAATCCCAACTGCACCTCCCCGTGGTAGAGGATGGAAACACACTACGGTGTGGCTAACACAGCTCTGGGGACCGAGTGTCCACCGGAATAAGTGGACAACTCTGCAGCTGAGCAGAGCAGGGCACTCACTTGTCCTGACAGTCAGAAAGGCTGTCAAAGGCAGAGTTAAGAGACCACCATGTGAATGTGGAAGGCAAGGGGAAACCACCACATTATCTTCCCAAGATTTCATGGCGAAACACAATTCAGAGATAGTGAACGACGTTAATGGCTATCTTAGGACATCCTCATCCGGTAGGGACAGTCATGAGCCGCAGGTGACACCGGACCGTCATCCAGCTACTGATGGCAAAACTAAAACTATAACTAACCTAACTAAATTTAGAGTAGGAACATGAAATGTTAGGACATTAAATGAGCTAGGAAAGTTAAACAATGTTCTAAGAGAAATGGAAAACATGAAAATGAATATACTAGGCATAAGTGAGATGAGATGGAAGGGATCTGGCAAAATTATAACCGACAAACACACAATAATTTATTCTGAAGGGGACACACATGAAAGAGGTGTAGGAATAATATTTGATGAAAAAGCAGCAAAATCTATGAATGGATTCTGGTGTATTTAAGATAGAGTTATAATGGTCAAAATCAAAGGCAAACCAATCGATATAAATATTATACAAGTATATACACCAACAATAAGCAGTAGTGAGGAAGAAATACAACACTTTTACGATGAAGTAGAAATGGCAATAACTCAAATTGGATCACAAGAAATAAAAATAATACTTGGAGATTTTAATGCAAAAGTAGGAAAGGGGAAAATAGAGGATATAGTGGGGAATCATGGTTTAGGCACAAGAAATTAAAGAGGGGAGAAACTAATAGAATGGGCAAATATTAATGATATGATAATTAGAAACACATGGTTTAAACACCATAAAAGACGACTATACACATGGAAAAGCCCTGATATGAAAATACGCAACCAAATTGACTACATACTAATTAATAAAATATTTAGAAATGCATTAATTAATGTAAAGACAATGCTTGGTGCTGGCTGTAATAGTGATCATATACCACTATGTGGACAAATAAAAGTAACATTAAAGAGGGGGGGGGGGGGAAATTGATAAGAACATGAGACTTAATAAAGAGGTTCTGAAAGTAGATAAAGAAATTCAAGAACAATACAGAGTGACTGTGAAAAATAGGTACAATGCAATAGCTAAAATACAGAGAATAAATGAACAATGGGAAATGTTACGAGATTCCATTCATCAAACTAGCAAAGAAATATGACCGGAGAGAAGCCAAAAGGCAAAGAAAAATGGATGAATTAAGAAGTCTTAATGCTGATGGACAAAATGAAACAGAATAAAAATGAAAAACAAGAGTATGCTAAGATAAATAAAGAAATAAGAGATAAATGTGTGAAGACAAAAGAAAGTTGGTTAAACGCGCAATGTAAAAAAAAAAATTGAATTAAATTCCTTTAAAGATCAAACAAGTATGCACAGACAAATCAGTGAGCTTAAAGGAAGAAAAATAAGAATAAATACAGGGTGTTTGAAATCAAAAACAGGAAAGATATTATTGGAGGAAGGTGCAATAATGAAGACGTGGAATGAGTATATAAGAGAATTATATATTGGAGAAAGGGAAGAATTAACAGACGAAAAGTAACTTAGAAGGCCCACCTATTCTAAAAGAAGTCGCTGACGCTATGAAACATATGAAGAAAGGAAAAACAGCTGGGCCAGATGAAATCACAGTAGAAGAATTAGAAGTATTGGGAGAATTTGGGGTAGATATATTAACCAAAATGTTGAATGATATTTACAACAGTGGATGCTTACCGAGCGATATGCTGAAATCTGTATTTATAGCAATACCGAAAAGACCAGGATATTTTCGTACAATAAACCTCATAAACCATGTCACTAAGCTTCTACTCAGAATTATAATGAGAAGAACAAGAAAGAAAATAAAAATGGAAATTAGTGAAGAACAGTATGGATTTGTGGAAGGAAAGGGCACAAACAATGCAATTTATACATTACGGACACTAATAGAAAGGTCAATAGAGAAACAGAGAGACATATATTTATGCTTCATAGATTATACAAAGGCATTTGATAAAGTAAAACATGATGAGCTGATTAAAATGTTGGAAGATATCAACATTGATGGGAAAGATTTAAGAATAATAAAGAATATATACTGGAACCAAGTAGCAGCAATTAAAATGGGAAATAAAGAGGGTAGTTGCGAACAGATAAAGCTAGGAGTACGACAGGGGTGTGTCTGTCACAGGATCTCTTCTCCCTATGTAGCTAAGTAATAATGAGAGAGATAAAAGAGAAGCCAGGAGTAATAACCGGAGGATTTAATATAAACAATATACGTTATGCAGATGACACAGTTTTGGTGGCGGATAATGCATCAGACCTACAACAATTGTTGGACATTGTAGTAACAGAGAGTGCACAGAAAGGACTCTCCTTGAATATCAAGAAAACAGTAACAATGGTGATATCAAAGAAAATGGGGACACCAAAATGTGACATAGAAATAGAAGGGGAAATTCTCAACCAAGTGGATAATTTTAAATACCTAGGGGCACTTATAACATCAGATGGAAGATGTACAACAGAGATCATGAGCAGAATAGGGAAGGCAAAAGCTGCATTTCAGAAAATGAAGAGTATCTTATGCAATAAGGTGCTATCAATGAATGTAAGAAAAAGAGTGCTAAAATGCTATTTAGAACCAGTTTTGCTGTATGGCAGCGAATCTTGGAGTGTAAATGAACAAATAAGGAAGAACTTAGAAGCAACAGTGATGTGGTTTTTAAGACAAATGTTGCGAATTCCTTGGACTGCCAGAGTAACTAACAACGCTTGCCTGAAAGAAGCTAATGAAACTAGAACACTATATACAACAATAAGAAAGAGACAAACAGCTTTCTTTTGTCATGTGATGAGAAGAGAGGCATTGGTGAACATCGTGACAACTGGAAAGATCAAGGGGAAGCGAGGCAGAGGCAGACCAAGAGAAATGATGCTGGACGGATTGAGACGGTGGCATGGAGGAATATCATCAGCAGAGTTGATCCAGAGCACCAAAGACCGAGATCTGTGGAGAGCCATGAACGTCTACGCCAGCCGGCAGGGCACTTGATGATGATGATGCATTCCCTTTGTTCTCTTCCCCTCGATCTTGCCAGTTGTCACCAAGTTCTCCAATTTATTTCTTCTCATAACGTGATCAAACAATATGGACTGTCTACGCCTAATTCTAATCAGTTTACGGTGTTCATGTGTTTCTTGTAGGACTTAGTCTCTGATTTTTCTGTCTGTCCATGGTATTCTTTACATTTTCCCCAGAAACCACATTTCCACAGTCATCATATGTTTTTCAGCCTGTTTGCCCATTGTCCACACTTCACATTTATACAAAAGCACATATTCTATGTAACACCGCAACACTCTTTTTCTCATTGCAAATGGCATCGTTTTATTGGTCAGTATATTTTCCATCTTGCAAAAAGCTATCTTCGCCAAGGCGATTCTTGTTCTTATCTCTTCAACGCATCGCCCAAAAGATGTTATGACTGTTCCGAGATAATTATACTGATTCATTTGTTTAAGAATATTCCCCATTTACTTGTATATTAAATTTTCGTATTTCCTCTTTCCTAGTGACGCCCAGAATCTGTGTCTTCTTACAATTTAATTTTAATCTAGTTGTTTACTGTGTGGAGCAACCGCATCTATTAAATGTTTCAGATGCTACTCATTGCCTGCAGTCAATACTGTATATTCCGCATATGTAATGTTATTGATGTTTTGTCCTATAGTGATGATTCCTTTCATATCTTCTATATTTCTGAAAATATTTTCAGTTTACAGGGAACAAAGATCTGGAGACATTACACATCCCTGTCTCACACCTGTCTTAATAGGCTGATATTGACCTACTTCATTATTAATCCTTATAATAGCGTGTTCGCAATATATGTTTTTTTTTTTTTTTTTTTTTTTTTACAATTCTAAAGTCTTTTCCATCAATTTATAGATCTGCAAGCATCATTATCATGTTGACGAGTCTTACTTTATTGAAAGCCTTTGTGTATTAAATAAAGTTAAGGTGTAGGTCTTTGTTTACTTCTATAGAACGTATAATTAATGTTCTCAGCATATATACATCATTTAATGTACACTTGACTACTACAAACCCGACTTAGAGATTAGAGGACATAATAGACTGTATTCAAATTGAAAATTATAGTGGTGGAAAGGTCGCTGGTTGGTACTCACCCAGAGACGAGTATATATTATATATAAACGTGATCAATAGGATGGAAGCGTTCACACTTAAACTTCTGGTACGCTGAATGCGAGATAGGTGGTACAATCCCTACACCGCATTAAGTTGGACTTACATATTTCGGAAATTTAGCTAGAATGGAACAAGATCCACCAGCGGCTAGAGAACGACCCAGAAAGAGTTGGCTAGATGGAGTAAAAGAGACATCCAAGAAATCAAATATACCGCCGTAACTAAGGTTAAACGTTGACTTCTCGTTCAGAAGACATCAGCTGTTGAATGAATAATCGCCTAGAGAAACTCAACCTAGGGTTGATATACGTCCTGCAAAGCTCACGCAATTGTTAAAGTGAACACACCGTGATTCCATTTCCAAAGTACACGTGGAGTCGACCGGTTCAATCCTGGTGTGGTCACAATTTAGACAATCATCTGTGGACTATAGTGCGTTCACAAATGTTTGCCCTCATTCACGTTCATTATTTTGTGTGTGTGTGTGTGAAAAGTATCTGTTGCATTGTTATAAAATTTGTCCTGTCGTATTATATTTACTCCTACCCAAGAAATATGTTTTTGATAGGTCCAAAAGCTATTGAAACCGGCTCAGTGGCCGAGGGGTTAGCAGCTTTCTCCGCTAACTCCGAATACTCTCGTCACGTGACGCGACGAGAATTAGCAGTGGTTCGAATCGCAAAAGTGACTTATGAGAGTATGGAGCCGGTCGCTCAGAAAGTCGTGGCGTGCTGATGAGCGTAATCTAGCCTAGGAATCAACATACAGCTGAAAGATGCTGGTGTTGACCGCAATATCCTGAAACAGGATGGAAACGCGAAAAAAAAAAAAAAA
The DNA here is from genome assembly GCA_963921405.1 of Cepaea hortensis. Classification (NCBI taxonomy): domain Eukaryota; kingdom Metazoa; phylum Mollusca; class Gastropoda; order Stylommatophora; family Helicidae; genus Cepaea; species Cepaea hortensis. The sequence continues at coordinate 239,710,927 of OY992876.1, forward strand.
AAAAGCTATTGAAATCATGCAAAGCGGAAAAATTTATTTGCCGTTTTGGCGAAAATGTTTTGAATTTACGTTACAATAATGCAGGTCAATTCGAGTAACGACACAAGGCATATCCAAATACGAATGGAAGTGGGTGTAATGTGTAATATTAGTAAAGACAGTTAATTTACAGATGGATAAGGTGAATAATGTAGAATCGAAATAGAAATTGACACGAAAGTAGAAGAAATATATTTTTTACCTTAGTTTTTATTTCCTTCTATTTTTTTCTTTAACTGCTGGTTATTATTGTGCTCTGTGTCACTCAACCAAACCATAAGCTTTCTTACAGTCACTGTTTCTTTGTATCCACCATTTTTATAATAGCTCGCTTTATAATTTCCTTGTCAAATTTCATCATCTCATCACATCTCATCATGTTCCTCTTGTACCTTGCGGTGTCGAGGTGAAGTCCTTGTCAAAGCTGTCTACACTTATATTTCTATCTGCCATTTGCCTATTGCGTGATGGTTCCATTCCAGATTTTTGCACCCGTCGACGAAATGACCGCTTGCTCAAACCCAATACATGCACTATTCATTATTCGGGATCTGTAATAGTATGAAATATGTACACAAAATCATTGTGATGCTTTGAAGTGTACACAATTTCACACTCAATCCCATTCAACAATATTCACACTTTGAAATGTTAGCATTAAATGGTAAGATATTATAAAATAATAATGCTTCATGAAAGCACCCATGTCAGGTAGAATTATTGACGTCACCTCTGAACGCTTGCTTCTCATTAGGAATTTCCTGTGCACCAAAGAGGATTTTCATTATTGAACACTGATGTTTCTGTGTGAAGATGTAATACATTTCATAATATGCATTTCATTTCTGACTCGTAAATTATATACCGCTTATTGTTTTGTTGGGTGTACATAATGATAAGGCTATATGCTAAATGTCATCATTCCCCCCTCAGTTGGTTACTGGGTTATGAATTTTTATATGGGGGTAAACATTTGTGAACGCACTATAATAACGATTTCCTGAACGAAGCTAATGAGACTATATTTATATACAACAATAAGAATGAGACAAAAAGCTTTCTTTGGTTATGTGAAGAGAAGAGGGACATTGGAGAACACCGTGACAACTGGAAATATTAAGGGGAAGAGAGGCAGATGCAAACAAAGAAAAATTATGCTGAATGGACTGAAACAGTGGCATGGAGGAATGTCATCAGGAGAGTCGATCCAAAACACCAAAGACCGAGATCTGTGGAGAGACATGAACGCCAACGCCAGCTTGCAGGGCACCTGATTATGATGTGCTATATACAACCTATACTGTTATATGCATGTGACACACGGAAAACAAGCAGGCAAGCTGAGAAATACCTAACGGTTGAGGACATGTAGCTTCTTGGGAACATACAAAGATTAGCTTGGACGGACAGGCGTAGGCGTTCATGTCACTCCACAGATCTCGTTCTTTGGTGTTCTCAATCAACTCTGCTGCTGATATTCCTCCATGTCACCGTCTCAATCCATCCAGCATCATGTCTCTTGCCCTACCTCTGCCTTTCTTCCCCTTGATCTTTCCAGTTGTCACCATGTTTTCCAATGCCTCTCCTCTCATCACATGACCAAAGAAAGTGTTTGTCGCTTTCTTACTGTTGTATATAATGTTCTAGTTGCATTAGCCTCTTTCAGGCAATCGTTGCTTGTTACCCTGTCAGTCCAAGCAATTCGGTACATTCGTCTCAGGAGCCACGTCTCCATAGCTTCCAAGGTCTTTCTAGTTAGGTCTTTTCTAATATAGCGCTTCAGCATGATTGTTCTCACTGCACTTGACAGCTTTTTATAGGTCAGTATGTTGTAAATATTATGGATACAGAGCAAGGGGAAGACCATGTAAAAGATGGAGTGCCGTTCTCAAATCTCTTACGTCTTTTCTCTACTTCTACGAGTGTCAATCCATACCTGCGTATTTATATATCAAACTATTTTAGTAGTTCCAAGGTTTCTCCCACAAATTGATGTTTGTGTTCGTAAATCACGTAGTAGTTAATCTTGGTTTCTAAAGTAAACTAATTTTCTTCATGTAATTTTGATTCTACCGCACTTATTTGTAGATTACAAATGCATTGTTTTATTTTTATCGTTGCTTTTTAGAATTCAAAATTTGCTAAAACCTATGTGTTTGTTTGGTGATCAGCATTTGGTTAATATTGCATCAATTATCAATAAATTAATTTTGCATAACCTTGTTTTCAATGAGTAATCCATAGTTAGTTAGTTAGTTAGTCGCAGTTCCAACTTTACAGCAACGGGTCGTCCCCATTATGCTCCGTTCCTGTGCCAGTGAATATCACACAAAACGCTCCCCACTGCCCAATGTGAAAAGTGGAAAAGACAGGAGTCTTGACAAACAACAGCCCGCACAGATACACTGTGCATAATGCTGCCGCCAGAATGTCAACACAATAGTCCCCCACGAAACACCCAATTCATCTCTGATGGAATCGGCAGTCATTTTCCTATCTGGATGTTTCCTAGATGTTCACACACACAGTCCACGAAAATACAGTTCATCCATAATTTGTTGCATCCAGTTAATAAGCACTTCGTGATCTGACTTAAGTTCACTTACTAATCCGCGAATTAGCTGATCACACTTGTTAAGAAGACATGGCCGTTCTCCGTGGCCAAAGAATTGCGAACGCGGTTCGTGAGTCGCTTACTAGGCGTTCGAAACGCAGCCGCGACCGATTTGTGCAGTAGACCGTGTCTCGTTGTGTTATAACGTGTTGGTATGGGAGCATAAATTATATGATACCTGAGATATATCTTCTGAATTATGTAATTCTGTATTTATTGCAATCCCAAAGAAATCAGGAGCCTTGGAATGTGATCAACATAGAACAATTAGTATAATGAGTCACATCACGAAGATTTTGCTACGAATTATCATGCAAAGAGTGAGAAAGAAAATACAACCTGAAATAGGGGAAGAACAATGTGGGTTTGTAGATGGAAAGGGTACAGTAAATGCTCTGTGTATGCTGCGATCAGTTATTGAACGTTCTATATAAGTAAACAAAGATATACATCTTTGCTTTATTGACTACACAAAAGCTTTAGATAGATTAAGACATGTCAACAAGTTAGATATGCTTGCAGAACTACAAATTGATGGGAAAGACATTAGACTTATTAAAAAAACATATATTGGAGATAAAAAGCTACCATAAGGATTGATAATGAAGTGGGACAATATCAGCCTATTAAGAGAGGTGTGAGACAGGGAAGTGTAATGTCTCCAGATCTCGTTTCCCTATACAATGAAAATATTTTCAGAAATGTAGAAGATATAAATTGAATTATCTTTGGAGGACGAAACATCAATAACATTAGATATGCAGGCTGCGTAGTCTCGAGATACGGTGTCCGCCTCGAGTGCTGGAGGTCCCGGGTTCAAGCCCCCGTGAGGATCGGGTTTTTTCACGTGGACTTCTAGTAATAAAATTTCCCCTGGTCTCTGGGTAGTGAGATCGGACGCCCGTGTGTATTGTTGCTCAGGTAAAAAATGCCTTGGCAGTTTGAAATAAAAAAAAGAGTAGTCTAACGGCGCTGCCCGGGCAAAATTTCGAGTTAAAAACCTACCCAAAGTTTTTCAAGATCCTCGCCGGTGCTACGAAGTTCGTGCACTGAGCTGACTTTCTCCAGACTCAAGTTTGAGTTAGGAGGAGAACGGAGCACTTATGGGTTGCATCAGTGTGCCATGATGTTGATCCATCGACTAAACTAAACTAAACATATATAATACGGTTTTAATAAAGACATAATATGGTTTTCATGAAGAGATATATAATACGGGTTTCATGAAGACATATATAATACGGGTTCAATAAAGACATATAATACTTGTTTCATGAAGACATATATAATACGGGTTCAATAAAGACATATAATACTTATTTCATGAAGACATATATAATACGGGTTCAATAAAGACATATAATACGGTTTTCATAAAGACATATATACTACGGTTTTAATAAATAAATATATAATGCGGTTGTAATTAAGTCATATATACTACGGTTTCATAAAGACATATGTAATAAGATCAAACTGTGTCAGCGCGGAAACATTTAAACTAGATAAACAATGAACATTGAAAACAGATCAACATCGAACGTTTGAACTAGATAAACATGGAACATTACAACTAGATATGCGCTGAACATTAAAACTAGTCAACATTTAACATTAAAATTAGGTCAATACTGAACATTTAAACTAGATAAACAATGCATATTTTCACTAGATAAACACTGAACATTAAAACCAGATAAGCATGGAACATTAAAACAAGATCAATATCGAACGTTTAAACTAGATAAACAATGAACATTTAAACTAGATAAACAATGAACATTTAACCTAGATAAGCCCTGAACAAAATCTATCATAACAGGCAATCGATTAACTCTATTAGAACGAAACCTGTAAAATTGGCCAGCGCAGAATATCTCCCGATTCTTTTTACTTTTAATTCCTGCACAGTACAAGACCTCGGGACTCTTTCTCCTGTTCTTTATCAAAAAGCACTACATTAGACATCAAATTTGGTGTTCGACCATAACTTAAAAATTATACGTCAACATTTAAAAAAACTAAATAATCCTAACATTAAATGAAATTTTCTAGCTGCAACCAATAAATTAGCTGCGAGGGCCCAGGGGCCGAACGCATACTCTGTACGCTTAGAGAATGTATTTGAATGTATAATGACTACTTATATGAATTTAATGAAACGCTCCCCGCCAGGGGCTGGGCGAAACCGGGCCGGGTCAGACAGACAGACAGACAGACAAGCAGACAGACAGATACATAGATAGATAGATAGATCCCCGCCAGAGCCTGGGCGAAGCGGGGCCGGGCAGCTAGTATATATATATATATATATATATATATATATATATATATATATATATATATATATATATATATAAGAGAATGTTTATGTGTGTCTTTGTCTGTGTCTTTGTGTGTCGGGCGCGCGGGCGGGCGGACGGACGGACGGACGGACAGACAAATAGATAGATAGATAGATAGATGGATGGATCGATGGATGGATCGATGGATGGGTGGGTGGGTGGGTGGAGGGAGGGAGGGAGGGAGACAGACAGACAGACAGACAGACAGACAGACAGACAGACAGATAGATAGATAGATAGATCGATAGATCCCCGCCAGGAGCTGGGCGAAGCCGGGCCGGGTCAGCTAGTAATGTATAAAAGAGTGTAATAGAAGTGCAGAATATTTACCGGGCCTGCGTGACTAATTCCTAACTCTTTGAAAATAAAGTTTGTTCGTTCGTTCGATAGTTCGTTCAATTACTATGTTCTAAAAAAAAAAAAAAAACAACAACATCCTAGCTATGGTTATAGCAATAAACTAAATTACTTTATAATAGGAATGTGCCTATCTCTTGTATTCGCCCGCTAACGTAGGTCCGGTATGACATCACTCTGATGTTGTACAACAGGATGTCTTCATCGTACATACAGGACTTCACGCTGAAGTTCACAGCCAGCGAACACAAGCAAGCAAGCAAGCTGGTACTCCAGCAGACGACAGCCATTCGCTGCATATTACTTCACAATGGACAGTGGAGCACATTTTTATCACGTCGTGTACTTAATTTTCCTAATTTATTCTACATACAAAGTATAGTGAGAATTCACAAACACCCTGTACTTAAATTGCTGTTGCACTTTAGAAATATATAAAAGTGTTTACAGTCAAGAGGATCGAGTTCACAGCTCCGGGTGCTATCCCATAGGTCTCAGTCTCTTTCCGCGGAGAGGCCTGCTGAAAATACCACACAGAACGAACAAACGAACGCACGAATAATCTTTACTTTCGAAGGGTTGGGAATTGGGCACGCAGGCCCATCTAACATTCTGCCTTTCTTCTTCCTTTGAATGAAATGACATATGAGAGGAAAGAAATAAGAAGGGAAGAATGTCAGACGGGCTTGCGCGTGCCCATTTCTCAACCCTTTGAAAATAAAGTTTGTCCATTCTTTTATTTGTTCGTTCGTTCTTCTTCCCTCCTTCTTACGCTGTCTTCTTCTGCTTCTCTCCTTCTTCCTCCCTCCTCATTCCTCCTCCTCCTCTTCTCTCTCTCTCTCTCTCTCTCTCTCTCTCTCTGTCTTTCTCTAACATTATTTCATCCATACATCACTTATAAGGCTAACGAAGTGCAAGAAACGACAATATCAATATATGCGTCATAAATGCATGGGAAATGTGCAAACATCAATACCACGTGACTCGCTAATATTGATTAATGATTTTGCAATTATTAGCTGTGGTAAACAATCTGTACTACCATGGAAGCATACAACCGTAGCTCCAGCGATGACTCTAAGAGGTTTCTGAACAAACTTGCATCCATGAACGTTTAGAGCTAGATATTTGGATAGAAAACACTCAAAAACAGCGGAAAATAGACTTTCAGAACAAGAAAGACTAATCACCACCGAAGAAGAGAACGAATGGCTCGTGATCCTTGACTGTATGAATGAACAAGTCCCATAAATTATCAAGTCTTCTGACAGTGACCAGGCTAGAAAAGGAAGGCGAACAACAGTACTAGAATATAGACAGTAGGCCTAGAAATTCCGCTACGTATGCTTGAAAAATGTATATGCTCCCCAAGTCGTATACTGTCTCACAACACGAGGATAGACAGATTAAATATAAAGTCACAACACTTTCGCCCAGTCACTCTGAATGACTATACTAATCATATTAAATATTACAACAGACTGTGTTGTTTAAAATGTGAAATTACACCAATTTTTATTTGGATCACACTGAGTACCCTCCACTGGAGATGTACCGACACTGATAAGGGGATTGAAAATACCCGGCTTTACTAAGAAATGCTAAAATCTCTCTTTGCTGAAATTCTTATTATTCGTATTATTAATCTGATCTTCAGAAGGTCCTAATTTTAAATCATTGATTAAGTCACTGGAGCCCTAGCCAATTTAGGAATGTTACTAGGCTTGATGTCTCAGAAGGATGGAGACAATCACTTAGCTGAAGATTCCAGTCCTGGTCGTCTGCTATCGTAGTGCTCAAGGTCTGGCTTCTCCTCCTCTTTAGTCTCCGATGATTCACACACAGCTTTCCCACAGGACTTTATTCGCTTGGATATTAGTTATTTCTTTCAGATTGTTGTTAGTGTCTTTTGTCCCCTGATTTAGGATCTTATCTATAATAATATAAGCAGATGCCCAACATCTCTTAATTTCGTTTATAAAGTTCTTTAACACAGTAAGGAATAGGACAATAGCCAGGTGTCTCAGGCAGACTATAGATAGGACAAATGACTAATATTCACTAACACCAATGATGTAACCAGAGCCCTACACCGGTCAGTTGGACTGAAATGTTGACCTCTCATCCTTGACTTTGGGAAGTAAATTACAATTACATTAGAAGTGGGACTGGGTTCGCCTGATGACGAATTTACAACTGGTAATAGGAAAAGATAATCCACACGCAAATATCAGTCTCTGTATACTTTTAAAAATATCAATCAACGTAACAATATCTATGATGCTATTCAATATTTGCTTAATTGCCGCCACACGGGGGGAAAGGGGGGGGGGGGGGAGTTTCCTGAAACAACAGTAACTAGAATTCTACACGTTTTCGTATTCACGCATTATGTCAGTCTGTTCGAAGATTGGTGTCTGAATGTTTCTTGAATCAATCAATCGTGTGGCATGCTGGAAAGCGTGGGCGGTCATGACTCGCCATTTCACTCGATCACCAGAGTTGTGGATCAGCTCAGTGTTCCTGTCTCGACCATGCCATGTGGCCAAGCCATCCAGGTATTTTCTTCTCGGTCTTCCCCTTGGTATGTTCCCTTCGATCTTGCCAGTTGTCACTAAGTTGTCCAATCCATATCTTCTCATAACATGTCCTAACAATTTTGACTATCTACGTCTAATTTCTCTAATCAATTTACGATTTTCATTTGTCTCCTGTGGTACTTGGTCAGTGGTTTTTCTGTCTGCCTATGGTATTCTTTGCATTTTCCTCAGAAACCACATTTCTGCAGCCATCAGATGTTTCTTCACTGTGACTGATTATTCCAGCTCAGCTTAATTCTGTCACCCAACTCTCTTGCATGTTTCTATGATTAGCTGCTGCTTATATGCGTGGTATGATCACATGTTTGTATGATACTGACATGCTTGAATTATGTAGTTTCCTAAATGCTTGTGTGATATTGACATGCTTGTGCGATATAGTTGTTCCTCACACGCTTGTGCAGTGTAGCTATTATTGACATGCTTGTGTGGTGTAGTTGTTTGTCGCGTGCTTGTAAGATGTATTGCTCCTTGCATGCCTGTGTTATGTAGTTATTCTTTGAAGGATCTGGTTGTTTTATCTTGTTCAGGAATTTTGTCTTCCAGCATTTTCAGCAACAGACCTCCATGCCTTGAAATGTGACCAAGCCAGGATAACCGTTTTAATCATCTCTGTTCAGGTTGTCTATGTTATCAAATCATCATCTGCCATGCCGATAAGCTCGGCCGGTCAAGGTTCGCCATCTCACACTATCACCATATTCGTAAATCAGGTGTGTGTTTTTGCCTTGACCATGCCATGTGGCCAAGCCATCGAATCAATTCACTGTATTCATTTGTTTCTTCTAGGACCTTCTCACTGGCTTTTCTGTCATCATGTTACTGAACGGAATAGTCATGACACTATAGACAACTATAAAGAAGATAGTTTGCCATTGCTTTTGTTCATGGCAATGACCATATTGGTCGATGACTGTTACCAATGTCGCCATAACGAGATTCTCTGTCTGCGATTGTGGAACTTGACATCATAATCCAACCACTGTCTGTCGGCTGCTGTTCACCCCAACCTACTACATACTTGCATGTTTTCACTTTATTCTCATCGGGTGACTAAACGGGCACCACACTGGTCAAGAGTGTTCAGTCGGCTAGCGAAGATAAAGAGACAAGGGATAATCTCAAATATCTTCACTTCTTTATTTGGCCATATGTATCAATCCAATGCTAGTGTGAGAAATACAACAGGAAATAAGCATTGACAAGACAGAGACAAAGAATCTGTGGTGACAGCAAGAAACGACAGGTCAACAGGGTCAAAATGTATAAGAGCGAGCGTGCTAAGACATCCGGAGTGCTGATGTCGAGGTTAGGGGTTCAATCCCTTACACCGGTCAGTTGGGCTAAAATGTTGACTTATCGTCCTTGACATGGGGACATAAATTACACATACCTCATAAGTCGGAGTGGGTTCGCCTGATGGCGAGTGACACTGGTAATAGGGAAAGCTACTCCAGAAAATTGAGTCCAGTGCTGCCAGAAAGTAGCGTGAATGGACTACTCTTTATTTCAAAGCAAGCGAGAAAACAAGCCAGAAACCCTGACAATAACAATGATCTAGGAAATAAAACAAAACAACCAATTTAAATTGCTGGGTACATTTTCACTTCAGGTGGGTGAATAGATACAGAAATCAACACAAAGGGAAACCAGGTACTGGGACAACTAGCGCCACTTCTGTCGCACTACAACAAATCTCATAAGAACTATTTTTGGCTGTCATTACGCTATCAATGTCAAACACTGGTGCTTACTGCACCTAATGACTGCAAGATCATAATAACAGAGATGAGATGTTTTAGAAGAGCAGCGGGAGTAACTATGAGAGATAGCATTAGGAAAGAGGACATTAGAAGACGATTACGCCTGAAATAGATTATGTACTTCGTGAAAGAACAACAGAATAAATGATTTGGCCCCTCACAAGAGTGCGCTAGTACCATCTGACACAAAGAACCACACTGAAGAAATATAATGGATACACAGCAATGCGGAGACCTCGTAAAAGATGGAGCGATGTATCAAGAACACCTTATAGAAATAAATACCAACTTACAAAGAACATTAAAAAGCGCGCATGAAAGGTATTTAGATCTATCACCAACACCGAGTTAAATGGAGGAAGAGAAGCAGAAAAAGAAGAACTCTTTTCAGCTCAGCGTGATCCCCTCCGTCCTTGTTTACGTTGTCGGCCTCTTCTTCCGGTTGCATTTGGCCTATGCATCATTGCTTGTTATGGTTGGTACCCTAGTCACGTGGCAAAACTATTTTACTTGATAAAATTTAAACACACAAGCCATAATCAATACACTGTACACTAAAGTCCGTGTTTAAATTCATTAAGTGAATAGAATGTTTTTATATCTGCAATAAATTATCTAAAGTAAGATCTCCTCAAACTCAGCATACATTGAATTCTACTAGTTTGACGTGTTTGTTAAGACTGTTAGATGTGATTCACTAGTATTATTTCTTTTGTTTTGAAGTTTTAACTTCATCCACCTAACAGGTATAATTTGAATTATACTAGTTTCGCGTATTTGTTCCCCCCAGAATGTACAATGTTGAGACTGTCAAATGTGATTTCACCTGTAATATCTCTTCTGTTCTGATGTTTTAACTTCATCCACCCACACGTAATTATACCATCTCCGTGTCTGTTTGACTTATACCGCTCGCCTAGATTAGCCGCGTTCTGGGGTTCAAATCACATAAGGGTGGTGTAAATGTTTTCCATCCATCCATCATGTGCCATGCCGGTAAGCGTGGGCGGTCATGTTTTGTCATCTCACTCGATCACCAGAGTCGTGGATCAGCTCCGTGTTTCTGTCTTGACCATGCCATGAGGTCAAGCCGTCCAGGTATTTGCTTCTAGGTCTTCCCCTTTGTCTGTTCCCTTCGATCTTACCAGTTGTCACCAAGTTCTCCAAGTCATTTCTTCTCATAACATGCCCAACAAATTTTTGACTGTCTACGTCTAATGTCTCTAATCAGTTTACGATCTTCATTTGTTTCTTGAAGGACTTATTCATTGGTCTTTCTAACTGTCCATGGTATTCTTTGCATTTTCCACAGAAAACACATTTTACTTTTACATCAGCTGTATTAAAATACTCAAGTCAAATCCACTTTATTATCTAAACAAATGAGATGTCTTTCTGACTGTCCATGGTATTCTTTGCTTTTCCACAGAAAACACATTTTACTTTTACATCAGCTGTATTAAAATACTCAAGTCAAATCCACTTTATTATCTAAACAAATGTGATGTCTTTCTGACTGTCCATGGTATTCTTTGCATTTTCCACAGAAAACACATTTTACTTTTACATCCATCCATCCATCATGTGCCATGCCGGTAAGCGTGGGCGGTCATGTTCTGCCATCTCACCCGATCACCAGAGTCGTGGATCAGCTCCGTGTTTCTGTCTCGACTATGCCACAAGGCCAAGCCATCCAGGTACTTGCTTCTAGGTCTTCCCCTTGGTCTGTTCCCCTCGATCTTACCAGTTGTCACCAAATTCTCCAATCCATTTCTTCTCATAACATGTCCAAAACATTTTGACTGTCTACGTCTAATTTCTCTAATCAATTTACGATCTTCATTTGTTTCTTGAAGGACTTGTTCATTGGTCTTTCTGGCTGTCCATGGTATTCTTTGCATTTTCCTCAGAAACCACATCTCTACAGCCATCAGATGTTTTTCAGCCTGACTGCTCATTGTCCACGCTTCACATCCATACAAAAGTACAGGCTCAATGTAGCACCTCAACACTCTCTTTCTCGTTTCAATTGACATCTTTTTATTGGTCAATATGTTTTTCATCTTGCTAAAGGCTACTTTTGCCATGGCGATTCTTGTTCTAATCTCTTCAAGGCATCTCCCATCAGATGTTATTACTGTTCCGAGATAATTGTACCTGCTCACTTGTTGAAGAATATTCCCATTTATTTGTATATTAGATTGTGGTATTTCGTCCTTCCTAGTGACGACCATAATCTGTGTCTTTTTACAATTTAATTCTAACCCTAGTTGTTCACTGTGTGTCACAATCGCATCTACTAAATTTTGCAGGTCCTGTTCATTGTCTGCAATCAAGACTGTATCATCTGCATATCTAATGTTATTGATGCATCGTCCCCCAATGTTGATTCCTTCCATATCTTCAATATTTCTGAAAATACTTTCACTGTACAGGGAAAACAGATCTGGAGACATTACACATCCCTGTCTCACACCCCTTTTAATAGGCTGATATTGGCTTACTTCATTATCAACTCTTATGGCAGCTTGTTGTTTCCAATATATGTTTTTTACAAGTCTAAGATCTTTTCCATCAATTTGTAGATCTTCAAGCATCATTATCATGTTGACATGTCTCACTTTATCAAAAGCCTTTGTGTAGTCAATAAAGCAAAGGTGTAGATCTTTGTTTACTTCTATAGAACGTTCGATTATGTTTCTCAGTATATACACAGCATTTACTGTACCCTTGCCTTCCACAAACCCACATTGTTCTTCTCCTATTTCAGGTTGTATTTTCCTCCTAACTCTTTGCATGATAATTCTTAGCAAAATCTTCGTGATGTGACTCATTATACTAATTGTTCGATGTTGATCACATTCCAAGGCTCCTGATTTCTTTGGGATTGCAATAAATACAGAATTACATAACTCCTGAGGTATATTTCCAGTATCATATATTGTATTAAGCAGACTGGTAACTTGATCTATTCCATATTCTTCTAAAGCATTAATCATTTCTGTTGTGACGCTGTCTGAACCGGGGGTCTTGCCAGATTTCATATGGTTAAGAGCATTCTGAACCTCCATCTTCAAAATTGCTGGTCCTTCATTATTATTTTGAACATCATACTGTTCGTCTCTGTTGTCGTCATACAGGTTTTTCACGTAATCTGACCATTCATGTAATATCTGATCTTTTTCTATTATGACTCTTCCATCTTTTGTCTTTAGGCAGCCTGCTGATGTACGTGTTCTTTGATTAGTAAGCTCCTGAATTCTTTTGTGCATTAGGTTCGCATTGTTAATGTTGTGTTGTTTTTCAATTTCTCTGCAATTTTTCTCAAGCCATGTTTCTTTTGCCTCCTTACATAAGGTTCTCACTTTTCTGTGAATTTCTTCATATTTGGCAGGATTATTTTTGTTCTGTCTTCTTGTTTCCATTAGTTGTAAAATTTCTTCAGTCATCCATGTCTTACGGCCCACTTTCTTTACTTTTGGAATAGTTTTTTCTGCTGCGCAACTGATTGAATTCTTCATCGTTTCCCATTGATCATTTACATCTTGAAACAGGATCTCTAGATCAGACAATATATCAAATTTGTTCTTTACTTCTATGTTGAAATTATCTTGTATTTCTTTGTCAGTTTTACAGTAGTAAATTTGAATAATTAAGACACAAATAATAGATTGCACGATTTATTGCCTAGCATATTTTGTTGCATCTCGTCAGGTACATACTACAGAATTCACACAACATAAAGTAAGATAACTAGATAAATCATTCGAGCTAAAATATACACATACACACTATTTAAATTGTCTACTATGGTAATTTTAAATTGACTATCATGTCTTTCTGTTTGCACAAAACTGGCCTATGTTTACAAGACCGGCTCATTACAGCAGTCTGCCGAACATTATGTGCTGCAACTCCAGTTATTAGATACAGAACCACACCTATTTCTATCCCAGCAGTTAAAGAATCTGTCCCTCTGTACACCAAATCCAATTGCATTTACCACTTGACGTGCAGGTGCCAGTCTACCTACATCGGCAGATCAGAGTGGCAGTTGAACAACAGAGTGGTTGAACACATATCTAATTGGATTGACAAGATACTACACACAGACGATGTGAGCTTAGCGAGGCTGATACACTACAAACTTCCCGCTTCGTCGATTGCTCGGCACGTGTTGGAAAGCAGAAATGTGATTGATAGAGACAGTGCCTTTCGCGTGTTGTTTAAAACACAAAATAGTCGCTTGTTAAAAATTGCATAAGCCGTAATGATTAATCTACATAAGCCATTTTTGTGGAAACAGAAAGACATGATTGTCAGTTTAAAATTACCGTGGTTGATAAATAACATTACTGTGCGAACATGTGTATATTTCAGCTTGAAGGATTGATCAAGTTATTTTACTTTATGTTGTTTGAATTCTGCAGTAAGTAAATGTTTTTATTTTTAAATAGATCTGTGCTCGCTGCTGGACCCAGCTTAAAATGGGTACCAGAAAATGTCTTGCTAAGTAAAGCGACTGGCATGAAACCCCCATGTGCCTAATGCGCAATAGGTGTAGTATAAACAAATGGATTTAACCCCCCCCCCCCCTTTTCCTTTTTTATCATCATGTGTCATGCCGATATGCGTGGCGTCATGATTCGCCATCTCAGACGATTACCAGAGTCTTGAATCAGCTCTGTGTTCTTGTCTCGACGTGCCCCGTACATTAGTCACATTATAATGCTAAAAGATCTACACTAACAATGTTTCAATGCTTATGAAGCTACGTTAACCATGTAACAATGCTAAAAAAAGAAAAAGCTACGTTAACCATGTTACAATCCTAAAATATCTACACTATCCATGTTACTGTGCAAAACACACACACACACACACACACACACACACACACACACACACACACATACACACACACATATATATATATGCTTAATCTTCTGAATCTGAAGAACATGTTATCACTACTAGAGACGGTGTGGTCGAGAGGGTAACAGCGCTCTCTCGTAAACGCCCAATCCGCTGATGGCAGGATAGGATTTTCAACACCTATAACCAGTATTATGTTGGACTTGGACCTCTCGTTCAGAAAGTAGTGGCAGATGCATCATCATCATGTACCAAGTCGATAAGTGTGGGTGGTCACGTTTTCCATCTCACTCGATCACCAGAGTCGTGGATCAGCTCAGTGTTCTTGTCTCGACTATACCATGTGGCCAAGCCATCCAGGTATTTACCTCCCCTTGTATCACTTCTTCTCAATCTTGCCAGTTTTCAACAAGTTTAAAGTGTATTTCTTCTCATGATATGCTCAAAAATGTTGACAGTCTAGGTCTAATTTCTCTAATCAGTTTACGGTTTTCATTTGCTTCTTGTAGGACTTGCTTATTGGTTTTTATGTCTGTCCATGGTATTCTCCTTTCCTCTGTTAGACTATGGAACACCCTTGGTCAAGGTGGAGTACCTGTTTATCCCTCCGATGAGAGTAACGTGAATGGCAAACTATTGAAGGTAAAATTACCCAGTAAATTGACTAGGGCTGATCGCAACGCGCTGCAAGTGACATACATTCATGTTTGTGTCTGGTTGTTTTCAATCTAGGGTAAATATGTCATTTTCATATTGTAGGCTGTCTATGTTAGACAGTAAACACATCACTGTTCCATTCTATCTCTGTAAAACCACTAAGAACCTATTCTGTCTCTGTAAAACCACTAAGAATCCATTATGGCCCTGTAAAACCTGTCAGAATCAATGTGTCCATGGACTGATATATTTCTGTCTCTTGTACTCACGCAGATTGCGGACTGGTGTGCTGCAACAAACGGCATCGCATGTCCACAGATCGCACCTTCTCTCGGACAGGCATGACTGCGGTCAGCATTTGCGACTCTCCCGTGGACGCTAAAGGACACAACACTATCTGCAAGAGTCCTAGTGAGGACAGTTAGACAGCAAGAAGGCCCTTCTTCTGATGCGGCCTGGCAACACTAATATTGTTGTCTTTTGCCGGCTGTTGTCCAGCATTTCCAGTCAGTAATGCCATGGACAAGGTTTGCATGTCGCGGAAGTTGCTTCGACAAACCAAGTACAGTAGCTTGATTAGCTGCGAGTTAAAAGCTTTTTTTTTTTTTTTTGGACAACTAATCCTGTCTAACGTACTGTTGCTGTGTTGGAAGAAGTGGAATAGATCCACCTGTGTTTCATCATTACTAATCTGTTAGACGAATAAGACTGAATAAATAACTTAATTATTGTGTTCTCTCTCTCTCTCTCTCTCTCTCTCTCTCTCTCTCTCTCTCTCTCTCTCTCTCTCTCTCTCTCTCTCTCTCTCTCTCTCTCTCTCTCTCTCTCCCTCCCCCTCTCTCTCTCTCCCTCCTTCAAACGCAAACATTAAACATTTTAATAGAAAATCAACACATCGTAATATTGTAATATATAAGACGTCATTATTGATGCTAATAATGTCAATAGAGCCCTGCAGGTGGCACTACGGCTCGACGAAACGCATGCCATTACAGTCGGAATATAATGATGACCTTTGAACTACTGTCATGCACCACAAAGTAGCACTGCGTTACTTGTTGCTGCTATCTATTCTCAAAGATAACGCATACAAACTTAGAAATGTATATATTTTATAAACAACTGAAAGACAAACAAAAAATACTAAATGCTTATTCTATTCGCGCACTGGTTGTATTAAGTATAAAGCTTATTACGTTTCACTCAAACGAGGCAACTGGTATTGTTTAGATATTCGTTTCGCCCAGGACGTCTCTCAACTTTTCAGAAGATATTTGACATTCTGAAGAATAACAATCACAAAACAAGAATGTGGAAGAGCTTTCATTATACGTGTGTATACGAAATTTGTGCTGAATGCCACACGCAGTCATCTTTTGTGTATTCAATAGTAAAAACATGAAGTATTTTGTTTACATGTTCACAGTTTTACCACAGTTCACATAATTGTATTCATATTTTAACTCTTACCTGACCCTTGCCGTCTTGACAGACGATTGTTTGTTACATTTTGCTTCAGAAAAGGCATAATAACTATAAACTATGGCGGGAACTAGGGATAGAGTTAAACCTCTCATGGGCCACACATGGTAGATACCATTCAGTTCATACTTTATTTGTTGTGGAGACCCAGTGTCGACCATGCAGCATGATCCCTCTCTTGGCATGTCTAGTTTACTCCAGAGGAAAGGTAACATCAATACGTTTGGAACAAGACAAGCTGCACAAGCTGACGGATCAGCAAAGCAATGCTCTAACTGTCCGCCTGGCAGAGCTTCGATCCTAAACCAGTTGACAACCACAACGTAGGGCCTGGTCTGCCCTGCCATGACATTTAGTCTTTAAATTGCTTTGATTAAAATTCTAACTCCCATTAGAATAAGACTTGTGCCCTCACAATTGCACTTCTCTTCCCGAAGTATTTGGCAGAATGCGGGAAGTTGGGTTTGGTGAGTGCCGCCCAACATTCGGCACTAACAGAAAGCAGATATTCTACTATTATACAGAAACTCAGTCACATCTGAGTAAGAATATTTTAACTATCTCTTGTGCAACAATGCCATCTTGACCTTATTTACATAAGGTTCAGTACATGTGTGACGGCTATATCTATTGGAGACCTGAAGAGGCCTCACACAGACTAAACATCACGAATCACCCTAGGACACTTATTGTTTTAAAGACGACCATGACTGTATTTGTTGTTGGTTATGGTCACAAGTGTGCCGGGGTAAACAGAAGATCTCTGTATTGAGACAATGGCTACGGTCACCGACCAGTATGGTTACTGCCGAGAAGGACAGCAATGGCAATCTACCTTCTTCACAGATACCTAACAGATTATGATGCTCGGTAGCATGTCTTAATCGAGACACGAACAATCACTTGATCCGAGACTAGATGTCGTGTGAGAAATATGTAAACAGTTTGCATTTCTCTAAGTTTACGGAGGTCGGCATGGCTGAATGGATTGATAAAAGCATCTTTCTTAAACATCCGGTGTGCTGATGCCGGCATAGCGGGTTCAGCCCCTACACCGGGCAGTTGGACAAAACTGTTGACTTCTCGTCCTTGACTTGTAGATGTAAATTACAATTACCTCAGAAGTCTAAGTTGGTTAGCCTGATGGCGAGGGACACTGGTAATAGAGAAAGCTAATCCACACGCAAAGTTCAGCCAAGTGCGACTAGAAAATAGTGTGTGTGGACTATGTTTGAGTTTAAAGCGAGCAAAGATAAGAACGACTGCTTCTACCATTCGTGACTTTCCCGTGGACCCAAAGCAGAACATCATTTACATGCTCTGATGTAGTCACGTTTTGAGAAATGCGAGGGGGATTCCAATGAAAACCTTAAATGTGTGATAGAAATTACAACAACCACGCCTTTGTCTTGTAACCTATCAATATTGTTGTTACGGGTGTCAAGAGTGTTAAGCACGTTACATCATGGTACATACGAACACGATGACATCATAAGGACACTTTTAACATACACAAAAGAGGAGCAGCGTTCTGTTATCCGTTTCATTTGGTATCAGTGAAGGGGTGAAACCTGTAGAAATTCATCATCGTATGAAGGTCCAGAATGGTGATGCATGCCTGTCAGTCCAGCAAGTGTATGAGTGCAGTAGCAGGTTTTAGAAAGGCGTGACTTCTCTGACAGGCGTTCACGAACAGGTCAGTGCACCTAGTAGTGGCTGAGTCGATCTTTCTACAGGAATCCAAGCACTATATCAGCTCTGGGGGACTTGCATTGAACGCAGAGGTGACTACATCGAACAATCGTACATTTGTTCAATTTCAGAATATATTCACACACAAAATATTTAAATTTTTCATTTGAAGCTCCCTCGAATGTCTGAACTATTATAAACGTCAGTGTTTGTTTGTGATTGCTTTTATATTCAATCATGCAAGTAAGACAACAGACTGCCCATCAATATCTTCGAAAGCAAATTCGGTCGCATAATAATAAGCAAAATTGCCACCTGGTACTGATTGGTTTATTGAAAGCATATGTGGTAAACACCATATATTCAATAGCCTTAAAGCATATAAATAGGTTCTTTACTTTCACAGAAACGAGATGTGCAAGAATAGTTTTGGTATTAGTCCTGCGGCATACAAAATCACAGACATTCTAACTCGCTTCAGTTCACTAGCACTTTCCGTAGCCGAGTGGTTTGGTCGTTGCCTCCCGCTCCAAAGGTTGTGGATTCGATTCTGGTCTACTGTCACGAGTTCTGTTCTGTTCTGTTCACGAGTGCAATTTTCTCGGAGACTCCTGATGGTCGTCGCTGGAGCTACAGAGTTGGCGCTCTATGCCACGCTTTCGACATGGCGCCATGCGGAAATAGACCGAGCCATTTAGGATAAAACCCAGTGCAATGAATGCCTTTTACATTAGTTTCATATCTGTTAAAGGACATTGCAGTCAACCCATCATTGTTTAGCTGTTTGTGATTTATTTTGTTCAGTAGTTTGCCATTGCTTTCTGAACGACCATCACTCATACCATGTTGTAAAAAAACCAACGCGAGTCGGTCTGCTGTTAAATCGCCCGCAGCTGTGTATCGAACGCGGTATGAGGGATTATGAACTGCGTCTGTAACTCCTTCGCCACAAAGCCCAACTTACTTACGTACAAACAAGCTGAACAGAGTATAAATGCCCTTTAATATAAATGTTATAGACGGGTTCAACGAATATCCTGGATGCATAAAAGAACAAATGCATCCATACGGCAAGAGCTGAATATTGAAGCCCTACATTCCTCAGGGCGGGTACAAAATCTATAATATGTAGCTACAACTGGCAAACTTGATGACACAGAGATCTACAAAGTACTTAATAGACTTTGCATAAACTGTTATAATAGTGACTAGAACACATATATAAATCGATCTTGGTGATCGTTTGAGATAGCCAACCATGATCTCTTATGCTTAATGCATGTCTGATGATGATGTGTATTAAATAATTTCCTATATCACTGATATTGTTTATATGTTAGATTGTGTCTGCTTTTACGTTGATTTTTTTTTTAAACGTGCCGTGTGGTGTTTTGTTAATGTATTTTGTATGGTTTGTTTTAATCATGTTACTTATATGTAGTGCCAAGTAGGAAATAATTTGCATTATGCCCCTGTATTACAATAAAACGTTTGGTTATGTCCCTTAACATGCACGGTTCTGTAAATTATTGTTGTTACATCCCTTTATTTAAGTGCAAGATGGAAACTCGCGAATGGACATTGTAATGCAATTTTACACAAGCGTAACCAAATGGAACGGCTACATATTGCCATTTTATTTTCACATATCCTGTACAGGACACTGCAGTCAACACCAGCATTTTTTAGCTGCTGTTGATGTCTTGACAAGTTTTTTTGGTTTTTTTTTACATTCAGTAGTTAGCAGTTGCTTTCTGAACGACCGGCTAACAAACCTCCGTAAGTAACCAGCGCGACGTGATCCGCTGCCAAATCTCGCGCAGCTGTGTTTCGTACGAGAGTATACGGTATTACGAACAACGTCCTTAACACCTACACCAGGGAGACGGCACATATTGCCATACAACATTTAAATTGATTTAAGGGCGAATTGATCAAAGGCAAATATGTTAACGGTTAAAATTTAAAAACAATAAAAAATTTTAAAAAATCACAATTACTGTAAATAGAGTCCTAATTTAATCAATTTTGCTGAGTCAAGGAAATAAACTTGCCTGCTTTAAAAAAAAAAAAGTTATCGATCGTTTATTCAAATGTAAATGTTTTTTTTTTTTTTTTTTTTTGATATTCATTTATTATTCATTTATTTTGAAGGGCTGAGATGATTGTGCATGCACTCACTATCGTGGAATGGATAGGCTAAGCTCTAATAAGGCCAGGTACTGGCTCCCTGTGGAAATTTACAAAGTGCATTAAATTGTTTATATGTACACTGTGTACTTGGATCACGGCGATTTAGAATAAGATTAACTGGTCAAGGTAGTTACATAACAGATACCGCTCTTTACTTGTGAAATGGTAAGTCTTCACATATTCTAGGTCAGATGATGTGAGCTTGAGTTGTCTGTTCTCTTCCTTGACCGTATTTCCTTCCCAGCAACCCTAGAAATTCACATGATTCCCATGTGCTCATCTGTGTAGATGGATCTGTTATACAGCAACAGAGAAGTGCTTGGAAATTCACGGCAGGTTTCGCAGGCGAACCATTCAAGACGAAGTGGTTCGCACTCTATGACCATGAGCAGCATGACGATGGAAGTGATTGCAGTATCATACGCTTTCCTATGTCTGGAATCACATAATTAAACCAAAGTATGTGTCTGGGTGATTCAGCGAGCATTATCCTAGGGGTCGGGCAAGTTCTGTACGTAGACAATGGACTGAATCATTGAGGAGTCTATTGCCCGCCGAGTCACCTTCATCTTCGTTCCAGGACATGCTGGGAGTTTAGGGACATGAACAATGCGATACAATACTGCCTCTGTATCCCCTGCAGATGGTCAGCCCATGGATCATGCCGATATTATTAATGCCCTCAGAGAGATGTCGAGAGCGGATTACTTTGATGCCAATAAATCCACATCGTTGTCTAGAATGAGAGACTCGGGAGTAAGAATTGGCACGGCCAGACGCAAGAGATACATCGGTAGAACTAGGAGTCTCATCAACACAGAACTGGCACTATTAGAAGCTGGACGCTGATGTTAATGTTTTGGGAGGGTCTGGGCACCAATGGACATGTACAGCAGATTAACTAACTCCTAGATTATTATGGAAATTGACTGGTACCCATTTATTATTAAATGGGCCGATCAACACATTCCTTCTATGTCCTCTCTAACGCCACCCCACACTATTTTGACAATAATCGCAGTTTCCATATCACCAAAACCATTCTATGATTGATTAAATTATCGTCTTTTTAGTAATTGACCGATTCCTCTATTGATCGATATTTTTTTTTTCATTGGGTGATTCGTTCGTTAGTTCATTGATTGAATACAATAACTGTTATGATGCATCTAAGATCATCAATAAAAGCTCCGTTTATCCTCCTATTATTTAAAACCACTAGTGCACGAATCGCATAGCACGGGAGAGAATCCAAATTTCTCTATACCAAAATCATACTGTAACCATTTTAATGGTAGTGAATCTATTTCATATTCAAATTAGCTCACTTTTTTTGTAGAATCATCAACTGTCATGGGGTCTTTCATTTCCAGACGATTTCATAACACATGCAAAGGGAAGTAAATAAACTATATGTCAAATCACGAGCGCATTAGCTTCAAAGAAACAAAACACATAACGGAAGTTATTAGGGTAGCCAGATTTCTAAGTATATTCTGACAAAATTATAGACACGTACGAGAACGCATTGTGCAATGGTTGGGACTCAGGGGAAGAGAATTCACATTTCACGATTTCTTTGAAGTAACACAGTGAGTGTTTCAACTCGAGCATGGGGACCACTGTTGTGGTCACTTCTATTCGAGAATAGATATCCAATTCACTCACTACACAGGGGTCCCAACAGGAATGGGAACAGAGGTGGGGATTTGGATAGGGACAAGAATCGAAAAATGGATGAGGACATGGAGGGGACAAGGCTTGGGACAGGAATCGAGATAAGGATGGGGTCGGGGATGGAATCAGGGATCAGGATAGGGATGTGGACAAGGATGGGGACAGGGTTCGGGATAGGGATCGAGACAGGGATAAGAACATTGGTAAACGAAAAGGTTCAAGACGGTGATGGCGATAGGGATGGGGACAGGATGGGGCTAACTTTCGGAATACAGATGAGTACATGGATGAGGTACACGGTTAGAGAATGGAACGAGGGCAGAGGTAAGAATAGGGATGGGGATAGAGATGGAGGCATGGATGTGAACAGGGATTATGATAGGGATTGGGGACGTGAATGTGGACAGGAATCGGTATATTGATCGAGACAGGGATGGGGACAGGGTGAGGGATACGGATGAGGAAAGGGTGAGGGATAAGTATCAAGACGGGGATGGCGATAGGGATGGGTACATGGGCGGGGTACAGGTATGGAGATAGAGATAAGGATTGGGACGAGAGTAGGGATCGGGATATGGAGAACGAAAGGACAGGTATCGGGATACGTAGTGAGACAGAAATGGGGACAGTGATCAAGACATGATGGGACAGGGGTCGATACAAGGATCGAGACAGTGAACGGAACATGAATTTGGACAGGGATTTGAACAAGGATCGGGACAAGGATCGGGAGAGTGTATTATCATCAGGTTCCTTATTCTAAAAACGAAGTAGCATCGTCAATAGCGAGACACGCAGGCGCGTTGAATTGATCGTTAGGAGGTTACGCTGACAATATCACCAGCGCGGTCGGGCCAGAAATAAATGTCCTCATCTCAGGGTTCGCTTCAAGAGGTAGAGACTGACCACCTATTCCCCCCGTGGCCCAGACCTAGATAATGTAGAGGTCCTAACACTGCATGCACCCACAGCAAATTTCTGTTACATGAACTTTGATGATTATGATGATGATGATGAGGATGATGATGATGATGATGATGATGATGATGATGATGATGATGCGACTTGTAACTGGTACTTCACTAGAGTAAGGAAGAAGCAGTACCACAAACTATCCCCCATCCATACAGTAGGATAGGCTACATTATTTGTTACTTTGGAAATCACCATGGAAAAAGGAACATGGTTTCTGTACGGTGTTAAATAAGTCTCGCACCATGACGCCATTGATGTGGGTTGTTTCACATAATCGTCATGCTTGCAGGCATAATCTGAGTAACGGCTGTTCGATTTACGAAGATTCGGACTTATGGACTATTACGAAATGCGAATTTTCAGAATTTTCTGGGAATTGTTTGGGAATGAAAGACAACTAATGGGAACTGGCTACCCCAGGTACTGGCTACCCCAGGTCAGATGTCGTTGTCTAGAATATGTTAAGGCCTTTATACATCAAACTCCAAAGGGCAATATCTGTTATGTGATGTATGTTTACTGTTATGACAAGTCGTAATTCTTACTTAAGTGTAAGCCATGTTAACTGCATGATTGTAATGTAGTTTTTTTTTTTTTTTTGGTAATTATATTGCAGTAGTGTATTGACATTCAGAAAGGAAGTGGCATACCTTCCTGTTTATATGTTGTTGTTTTTGTTTTATTTGTTTTAATTACAAATACTTTATGTTCGTAAATTCGTGCGTGTATGTTGATAGTAACGCGTTGCATGAACTGATAAATTAAGATCAAATGCACTGCTGCTGCTTGTGAATTGAGGAATTGCTATGATCGCCATTTGAATCACCCACTGGTGCTTTGTATTCCTCTTTACTCGGGTTTCACTTGTCTTCAGTTCATTGCATGAACACCTTTGCTGCGAACACCAATACAGGGCATTGCAATTAAAGTAGAATGTATAGCGAAGAAGAAGAAGCAAGAAGGAGAATGGGGAGAAGAAAGAAAGAAAGAAAGAAAGAAAGAAAGAAAGAAAGAAAGAAAGAAAGAAAGAAAGAAAGAAAGAACGAACGAACGAACGAACGAACGAACGAAAGAAAGAAAGAAAGAAAGAAAGAAAGAAAGAAAGAAAGAAAGAAAGAAAGAAAGAAAGAAGATAACGGATATGGGCTAAAGATGTGATAGATAATTTACACATTACAGCAATAGAGACCAGGGACCTGGTTTATGATGGACAGCCACGGGGGAGACAGTTCATGACAAGCCAAGGGAGGATGATGATGATGATGAAATTGACAGATAGCAGCTCAAATAAACTCTCCTTCCATGAATTTAAAAAGATTTAAAAGGCAATATGGTCGACTTCATTGCACCAGGTTTTATCCATCCCCACAGACCAGCTAACAGCCTGTCATAAGCATCGCACGGAGCATAACTCTTTAGCTCCAGCGACCACTCCCAGAGTCTGCAAAAAGAAGAATGTGTTCGAAAATGAACTCACTGCCTTCTGAGCTTGAGGCAAACACCCTAAGCACTTGAAGACTGTGATTCGAGGCTGTATATTTAATGAAAATACTTCATTGGCATCAAGAGAATTAGCTACTCACATCTGAAGGAGTCCACATTCTTTAGACATGTTATGGGAAGGGGAAAGTTGAAGTATGTCTTCACAGCGGGATAGCTGAAGGGGGAGAGGCAGACTAAGAAAGATTATGCTGGACAGTTTGATGTCATGGTAATAGGACATAAGTATCAGAAATGACTGGCAGTGCGCGAGACAGAAGGCTAAGGACAGACATAATCACCAACGCTACATGGCATAGAGTATAAGAAGATTGGCAGTACACGAGACAGAAGGCTGTGGACAGACATGATCACCAACGCCACACGGCATGGACTATAAGAAGATGGGTAGTACACGAGACAGAAGGCTGTGGACCAACGCCACACGGCATGGACTATAAGAAGGTTGGCAGCACAGAAGACAGAAAGCTATGGACAGACATGATCACCAACGCCACCAGGCATGGACTATAAGAAGGTAAGTAGTACACGAGACAGAAGGCTCTGGATATATATATATATATATATATATATATATATATATATATATATATATATATATATATATATATATATATAATCAATAGTGCTACACGGCATGGACAATAAGATTTGCAGCACACGAGAATACACACATGAATTGTTTGGCCCTCATAGAAGAAGGAGGAAATAGAGACTAGAGGATGCACTATACAACATACAAATTGATAGCCATAGATACCGACCGGGATTCGAACCTGTCACCTCCAAAACGCGATAGCGCGTTCTGCAGGAACAAGTGTACTTCGATGCATGACCAACTAGACACCCCTATAAAAGTGGTCTTCTTTAGCCAGGTCTGATATACATATGCTCCCACGGCTATGGAATATGGACATAATTCGTATCTCACCATTGAGATAGCACCATATGCTCAGAATTGTATATTAAACCAGCATAAGACGAATAAAGATACAAATACTTCGGACCGTGATGCAGTGTTCACTACATTAAAGAACATTTAAAGAAGAAAAGGCCGTGGACAGACATAATCACCAACGCCACCCGGCATGACCTATAAGAATATTGGCAGTACACGAGACAGAAGGCTGTGGACAGACATGATCACCAACGCCACACGACATGGGCTATAAGAATATTGGCAGTACACGAGACAGAAGGCTGTGGACAGACATGATCACCAACGCCACACGGCATGGGCTATAAGAATATTGGCAGTACAGGAGACAGAAGGCTGTGGACAGACATGATCACCAACGCCACACGGCATGGACTATAAGAATATTGGCAGTACACGAGACAGAAGGCTGTGGACAGACATGATCACCAACGCCACACGACATGGGCTATAAGAATATTGGCAGTACACGAGACAGAAGGCTGTGGACAGACATGATCACCAACGCCACACGACATGGGCTATAAGAATATTGGCAGTACACGAGACAGAAGGCTGTGGACAGACATGATCACCAACGCCACACGACATGGGCTATAAGAATATTGGTAGTACACGAGACAGAAGGCTGTGGACAGACATGATCACCAACGCCACACGGCATGGGCTATAAGAATATTGGCAGTACACGAGACAGAAGGCTGTGGACAGACATGATCACCAACGCCACACGGCATGGACTATAAGAATATTGGCAGTACACGAGACAGAAGGCTGTGGACAGACATGATCACCAACGCCACACGACATGGGCTATAAGAATATTGGCAGTACACGAGACAGAAGGCTGTGAACAGACATGATCACCAACGCCACACGACATGGGCTATAAGAATATTGGCAGTACACGAGACAGAAGGCTGTGGACAGACATGATCACCAACGCTACACGGCATGGACTATAAGAAAAAGAATTAGCATCACTTATAACGAATATTATGATAAAAGTGCAAATCTGGCAATCCGAAGAGCAGATAAGAAGTAGCAGTGTTTGTGTACATACACACATGTAAGCATTGAGTACAATGGAGTGATGTAACTATGAGGTATACTTGCATTTAATTGTGTCTATACTTGTTGTTTTATGAACCATATTTGTTTCAATCAGGTTGTGATTTGGCTACATATCTGCCCTTGTTTTAGTTGAACATTCTTTGTTACTTTACTTACCTTTTTTGCTCATCTTTGTAATTTGTAATATTACCTTTATTGTTACTTTTCTTTACTTAGTTGTTCACCTTTGTCATGTTTTAGTTCTAGTGACTTTGTTACTTTTCTGTACTTAATTGTTCACCTTTGTCATGTTTTAATTCTCCTTTCTTTGTTAATTTTCTTTCCTTAATTGTTCATCTTTGTCTTGTTTTAATTCTACTTTTTTGTAACCCTTCTTTCTTTAATTGTTCATTTTTGTCATGTTTTAATTATTCTTTCCTTATTACTTTTCTTTCCTGAAATGTTTACCATTGTAATGTTTTAATTCTATTTTCTTTGTTACTTTTCTTTTATTAATTTTTCATCTTTGTCATGTTTTAATTCTTTTTCACTTGTTTTTTTTTTTTTTTGGTTACTTTTATTTTTTTAATTGTTCATTGTTTGTCATGTTTTAATTATATTTTCTTTATTACTTTAATTTCCTTAATTGTTCACCTTTGTAATGTTTTAATTCTACTTTGTTGGTTACGTTTCTTTCCTTAATTGTTCACCATTGTCATGTTTTAATTTTACTTGCTTTATAAATGTTTCTTTTTTAATTGTTCACCTTCATCACGTTTTAATTCTATTTTCTAATTTTTTGTTACTTTTCTGTCCTTATTTGCTCTCATTTGTGACATTGTATGTTCCAATTTTAGTGTAATTATCTTCTTTGTGTTTATATATTCTTTTCTTTGTTTGTGTGTGTGTGTGTTGCTTTCTTTTTTCTTGTTCGCTGTCATCCTTAATTGTTTTATCTTTTTTAAAATTTTACTTCTTTCTCGTTTCTTTTCTTCTGACCACCGGAGACGATTAATGTTTATATCTCATTATTTTTCTACAAGTATGTTAACCTCTGTTATTATTTTTGCACTAGTTCATCATTTATTTTAATTCATGTTTCGTTATTTCCTTCTATCATTCATCATTCATTTCATGTTTCTTTTAATTTCTCTGTGTTCTTTATGACGTCTTTAGCTTCTGTTTTCTAATCCTCTCCTTTCTTTTCTTTAGTTCCTATTCACTATTTTCTATTGGATACACCCTGACTTATTTGTCTCATGTAACTAAACATTGTAAGTAAACTAAGAACCAAACATTGTAATAGTCACCATTGATAGTCTCTCCGACAGAAAGTGTACAGTTATGAAAACCGCCTCTCTTACACGCGGACTATGTTGGATATGGCTCCAACAATTACTCATTAAACATTTTCCCATTTGTTTTAATTGTCGGCGTTCATTTATTCCAGCCGTAGTTATTTTTCTAATTAACCCCCTGTTCTAATATTTTTTTTTTTATGTGTTTTTACCATTTTGCACCATTGTTGCAAGTATCCATACTCACATTTATTGTTAATCAGCGAACTTATTTATTCGTTAATTTTACAATCCATGTCCTGTCCTGCGCTGCCACGCCCTGTCCTTTCCACCCATCCATCCATCCAGCCTTCCATTCATCCATCCATCCATTTATCCATCCATCAATCCATCCATCCATTTATTTCACAAATGAAAACTAATTCTCTATTTATCTGTTCCTTCTTGTATTCAATCGCAGTTTCCTTTTATGCATTTCAAGTCATTCGACCATTTGTTGAGTAATTCGTTCCATTCATTTCACACATGTAAATACGTACATCCATTCATCCACTTACTCATTTCACACATGTGAATTCATTTATCCATACATCCACCCACTCATTTCACACATGTGAATTCATCCATCCATACATCCACCCACTCATTTCACACATGTGAATTCATTCATAAATACATCCAGCCACTCATTTCACACGTGTAAATTAATCCATACATGCATCCACCCCGGTCTCCCTGGCCAAGGGATAGAGACATTGTTCGTAATCCCGTATATCCATGTGGGGAAACAGCAGCTGCTAGAATTGGCAGTGGTTCGCGCCGAGCTGGTAACTTACGTAAGCCGGTAACTTATGTGAGCCGGTCATTCAGAAAGCAATGGCAAACTACTAAACGTAACATTTTCCTAGTACATCAATGGCAGCTGAAAATGCTGGCGTTGATTGAAACGTCCTGTAAGGGATATGAAAAAAAGAGAACATCCACCCACTTATTTCAGACACATAAATTAATCCACACATTCATCCACCCACTCATTTCACACATGTGAATTAATCCATACATACACCCATCCAATCATTTCACACATACGAATTAATCCACCCACCTATTAACGCATCAAGCAGTAGGACAACTGAATAAGATCCATCAATTAATTCATTTAACACATGTAAGAGATCACTGAAAACAAGGATGTGCGACCACTCCAACACACCAAATTTACACATGCGACCCGACTTTACACGTACGTTAGAACAAAGAAGAAAGAGGCAGATAGATAGATAGAGAGAGAGAGAGAGAGAGAGAGAGAGAGAGAGAGAGAGAGAGAGAGAGAGCCCATACATCCTTATATTTGTCATTTCTTAATGCATTTCAGTGTTCTCAGAATATTTCCCACATACACGCCACACACCCACACATACACACTCAAACACATACACACACCCGCAACCAAACACACCCAGACACCCAGTCAACGCGCCCGACACAAACCACACCCACCCACTCACCCACTCACACACGCATAGTAAGCAAGTATAAAGTAAAGCTCCCGCTTACACGCCAGACAACGCAACGACCATATGGAGCTATACCTACACATTTATAGACCGAACGTCACTAACTGGCTGATGTGGTCGGCACCATGCCGACCCACTTTACTCCCCAATACATTTACTGGTACCCATGTGAAGCCGGTTCGTTCCGGAAGTCCGTGTTAATTTTCAAAAAGTCAAAACAACCACGATGTGAATCGAACTCTAGACCACCAGACGGCAGGCGAGCATCTAGCCACTACATCAACGCAACTCCCTATACAGACAGACAGACAGACAGACAGACAGACAGATATATATATAGATATCCGGATGACACGACCAACCCGCTCACACTTATCGGCATGGCACATGATAAATGAACATTGAAATATATCCTGGTCTTGGGGAGCTTTAAGAATGATAATGGTAACACATACTTGTATATACAAGGAAAGTCTCTTGCTAGAGAGCTGCTTCTGCTACTACCACCTACTGCCACTTACTACTACTTTCTACTACTACTACTATTACCATCCCCCCACCACCACCACCCCCGACCACCAGTACTACAACTACATATTAATTCTACCTAGTAGTACTAACATCTTCTACCACTACTACTACTACCACCACCCCCACGATTACTACCACCACCACTACTACTACCACCACCACCGCCATCACCACCACTACTACTACTATTACTACTACTACTACTACTACTACTGCTGCTACTACTAATATTACCACGTCTACTAGTACTATTACCACTACTGCTGTAACCACCACTACTTTAACTGATATCATTACCACTGAGTGGCACCTTGCAGTCTTGACATACCAAAGTATGTGAGTTGGTTAGTGGCCAAAATTCCATCACAATGCCTGGACAGAGCTTCAGAGAAACATGTGGTGCCCAAACGACATGTTCACTCTCTCGGCCTTGCCTTGTGTTTTCCAAAGGAATAGCCAACGAATACGTCTGGCACAAGGTAGGCTGCAGACGCTGGCGGCTCAGCGCCAAACCTCCGAGACCTCGCCTCAACGAGCAGGTGGCGAGTGGTGGCCAGATCCTGGCACCCAAGGGGCCCGATTTAGAGGCGTTCAGCCAAGTCCCATAGATGAGGGCCTCCTACGCGCCTGGACCGTAGGGCGCGTACATCTGTCATCACAAGTGTCCGGAACTGTGTAAAGCGTGCACTATCGTCAGACTCCCCGCCTGACTTTTGCGGATGCCACAACTACCGGGAATAGGCCCGCCGGAGATATCGCCGGAGAGATTGCTCGTCTTTTCGAGCAAATCTTCCATCCTTCCACTGTACGGATCTCGCGACCAGCGAGAATAGGCCCGCCGGAGATACTGCTCGTCTGTTGCGGACAAATCTCCACCGAGACTGAATAAGTAAAGAAACAATAAAAGTAGTGGTATTTCAATTGCGCTTGCGCTCCCACCTATGCTACACCCTTCATGTACCTTCACAAAGTCGGACTAGAGTCAAGCTCAACAGGGTCTTCTTTCCCCGCTGATTCCGCACCACTACTACCACTAATATCGTGACGACAATGCCTACTACTAAAACTATTACTACTAGTACTAACAACAACAACAACAACAACAACAACAACAACAACAACAACAACAACAACAACAACAACAATATAATAACGACATAAAAATATGTAACAAATAATATAAATCACAACACAACGAATCTGATGTCCCGATCCTCGTGATCGTCTTCGGGAACAATACATAAACCAAATGCAACTGTAAATAAACCCGCCAGAGGTTCAAACGCAGAGGAGATTATAAATGCGAAATTTCTCGCCCATATTTATATTGAGCAATCGAAACTCGATCGGTAACTGGGTCAATATCAAGGCCACAATCTTAACTTACTAGAACGTCTCTTGATCTCCATTTTAGACTGGGTCGATCCGGGAAGCTGGATCCACCTGGGAGGCTAGGTCGACTTGGAAAGCTGGGTGGAGCTGAGAGGCGTGGTCGACCTGGGAGGCTGCGTCGACCTGGGAGACTGGGTCCATCTGGGAGGCTGAGTCCATCTGGGAGGCTGGGTCCATCTGGGAGGCTGGGTGCACCTGGGAGGCTGGGTCCACCTGGGAGGCTGGGTCCACCTGGGAGGCTGAGTCCACCTGGGAGGCGGGTCCACCTGGGAGGCTGGGTCGACCTGGGAAGCTGGGTGGAGCTGAGAGGCGTGGTCGACCTGGGAAGCTTGTCGACCTGGGAGACTGGGTCCATCTGGGAGGCTGGGTCCACCTGGGAGGCTTAGACCACCTGGGAGGCTGGGTCTACCTGGGAGGCTTAGACCACCTGGGAGGCTGGGTCTACCTGGGAGGCTTGGACCACCTGGGAGGCTGGGTCTACCTGGGAGGCTTGGACCACCTGGGTGGCTGGGTCAACCTGGGTCCACCTAGGAGACTGGGTCCACCTGGGAGGATAGGGCCAACTGGGAGACTGGGTCCATCTGGTAGTCTAGTTCGATATACTCGTAAAAGCAAAATCTCCGCGTCGATGAATCATGGAACGTAACCATGTTGAAAATTATCTAAAGAGGGGTTATACAATTTCACCGATTGCTTTCCCTTTATACAATACAATCCAAGATATATTTAAATATCTTTACCATTATTATCCTAATTTATAAGATAAAAATTATTATAATTCTTTCGTTCGTTTGATATGTATCCATGTGTGTAATGTTGTCTCTTATATAAATGCCACTGTCACTTTTAGTTCACTCAGTGGTCCACAGAGATTAATTCCCACCGATGTTTTTCTAGGCACCTACTCCCACCCCACCCCATCACCATCATCATCATTATCAAGCCTCTTGCCAGCTGGCGTGGGCTTTCATGGCTCTCCACAGATCTCGGTCTTTAGTGTTCTGGATCAGCTCCGCCGATGATATTCCGCCATGCCATCGTCTCAATCCGTTCAGCATAATTTCTCTTGGTCTGCCTCTGTCTCTCTTTCCCTCGATCTTTCCAGTTTTCACGATGTTCTCCAATGCCTCTCTTCTCATCACATGACCAAAGAAAGCTGTTTGTCTCTTTCTTATTGTTGTATATAGTGTTCTATATTCATTAGCCTCTTTCAGGCAACCGTTGTTAGTTACTCTGGCAGTCCAAAGAATTCGCAACATTCGTCTCAGAAAACAGCAAATTAAATGGTTTGGCCATATAACTAGGCTACCAACTGACAAGCAATAACGTACAGACCAAATGGAAGCTGAAGAAGAGGCCAACCACATAAATGATGGCAGGAGAAATAAATGAGTCAATGGTAATCACGATACATGAAGCCAAATAATGTACACTCTCCCCCTGTTTATGCTTCACCTCGATACCACAAGGTATAAGAGGAACTAGATGAGATGAGAACACGGACGGACGGACGGACAGACGGACGGACGGACGGACGGACACACACACACACACACACACACACACACACACACACACACACACACACACATATATATATATATATATATATATATATATATATATATATATATATATATATATATATATATATATGAGGGCTCTTCAATCTGGCTCTAGAGAAAGTTGTAAGGAAGGTAAAGGAGGAATGTGATATTGGAGGAACATCCAAGCTGCTTGGTTATGCAGATGATATAGATATTATAGGGCAAAGTGAACAAAAGACATTGGAAATATTGACTCACTTAAAGGGAAAAGCCCAACAGATGGGGCTGGTTATCAACCAAGATAAGACAGAATATATGGTAATTTCAAGAGACGGAATGGCTAGAAACTCTGGCCACATACAAATAGATAATATGACCATTAAAAGAACGGAAACATACAAATACCTGGGTACAATCTTCAACTGCTCCAACATCATAAGGGAAGAAATACAAACTAGAATCAACTCTGGAAATAAGATATACTATGCACTACAACATCTACTAAAATCAAAGGAGCTATCTCGTAACACCAAAATCACAATATACAAAACACTGATCAGACCAGTTGTGCTGTATGGCTCTGAAACCTGGAGTACAACGAAAGGAGACGAAGCCTTGTTACAAACCTTTGAGAACAAAATTTTAAGACGCATCTTTGGACCCATTAGGGATACACAAAGTGGAGAGTGGAAAAGAAGAAGTAACAAAGACATTTATGATCTGTTTAAGTCCCCGCTAATCACTGGTATCATGAAGGCTAATAGACTACAATGGCTGGGGCATATAGAAAGAATGGAAGATAATAGGGAAACAAAACTCGCTTACACTCAGGAAATAAATGACCGTAGACCCCGAGGTAGACCAAGAAGGCGGTGGAGAGATAATACATGTACAGACCTACAAGCACTTGGAATCAACGACTGGCAAGAGAAGGTCCACCAGAGAGACGAATGGAGACGGATTGTATTTGCAGCAAAGAACCTCAATGGCTCGGAACGCTGAAGAAGAAGATATGAGGGCGCGCACATCTGTCAATCACAAGTGTCCGGACCTGTGTAAAGCGTGCACTATCGTCAGACTCCCCACCTGACTTATAGCTGTCCCCGCGACCAGCGGGAATAGGCCCGCCATAGCTACCGCAGGAGATATTGCCTGTCTATTTGCAAGCAAATCTCCCATACTTCCACTGTGCGGATCTCGCGACCAGCGAGAATAGGCCCACCGGAGATTATGTTCGTCTGTTGCGAACAAATCTCTACCGAGAGACTGAATAAGTAAAGAAACGATCCTCATGGTCCGGGCTCGTACAAGGCCCTCACCTGTGGGACATGGCTGAACGCCTCTAAGCCGGGTCCCTTGGGTGTCAGGGTCTGGCCATAACTCGCCACCGGCTCGTGGTGGTGAGGTCTCGGTGGATTGACGCTGAGCCGCCAGCGTCTGCAGCCTACCTTGTGCCAGACGTATTGGCTACCCATTCCTCTGGAATACACAAGACTAGGCCGAGGGAGAGGTCATGTCGTTTGGGCATCACATGATCTCTGAAGCTCTGCCCAGACATTGTGATGGAATATTGGCCACATTCCACTCACATACTTTGGTCTGTCAAGACTGCAAGGTGTCTACTATATATATATGTGTGTGTGTGTGTGTGTGTGTGTGTGTGTGTGTGTGCATACATGTGATTATGTGTGTATGTCAATGTTTTTACCCGTTTATTTGTGTATCTGTGATATCTGTCTGTGCTTCTGTCTGTCTATCTGTGCGTCTTTTATGTCTGTGTGACTGTCACATGCGTCTGTATGCCTGCCCGACTATCTGTGTGTCTGATATGTATATCAGTTTGTCTGTCCCATCCATTTGTATGTCTGTCATAACCATCTGTATGTCTGCCCGACTATCTGTGTGTCGTTTATGTCTATCTGCGTGTCTCTTACGTGTATTTGTGTTTCTCTCCGTCTATCTGTGTGTCTGTAACATCCTCTGTTGCCTGGAAACACCAAAAGCCTCCTTTCTTAAGCATGCCATCTCACATGAGTGGAGTAGGAAGTTTTAAAACGGCATAACTTCTGTGAAAAGGTACATCAGGTGATGCATGAGTGGTTACAAACGCGACAAAGAGAATTATTTTCTACAGGAATCCAAACAGTTTATCGGCGCTGGAGGACTTGCATTTACCGCATTGGTGACTAAATGGAAAAATGATACATTTTTCTGTACTTTTTCAGAATATATTCACACACACACACACACACAAGCACGCAACACACACACACACACACACACACACCACACACACACACACACAAGCACGCACGCACGCACAAACACAACAGAAAAACAAATTTTAGGTTTCCATTTGAAGTGACGTCCTGTTAAGGATATGCAACTAATTTTCATCTGACAGACAGTAGGATCATCATCTTGTGTCATATTGACAAACAGAAGATAATGTGGTTCGGCCATCTCATTATAATGCAACACCATCAGCTACCAGAATTAGCCGTACATCACTGAACATCTGCCAGGAGAACGGGAGGACGCCCGAGAAGAACAGGGATTAATGAGATCAAAGACATTTTGCAATCACACGGAATAATACCAGTCGAGCGCTGGAGCTCCAATTATAACTCCCCATGCTGCTTGAGAGCAAAAATGGAAGATGATCATTATGATGAATTTCAACATTATATCATGAACAACAAGTGACTGTCAGAGTATACAGTGAAAATCCAAACTGGTTTATGTGCAACAAGAAGTAAGACAGCGTTGCATTCTCCCTCCTTACATGTTCAATAGCTGAATAAACCGTAAAAGGAAACTTAAAAATGATGAGACTTGTGACAATTTTAATTCGTTTGTTTTAGTGTTTTAGGATAGAGATCAGGTTGCTGTGGAACTACAAACCGAACTAAATCGCATGTGACTTGGTTCTCGTTGAATAATCATATTGTCAACACTCCAACACCAACTGTAAATCTGTGTTCAGAGACGGTGGAAAGAACGCAGGCAATGAATTACCTGGGGATACGGTTTGATCGAAGCCTTGCTTATAATGAGCACATAGACCAGGTGATAACAAAGGCCAAGCTGGGATTGGCTGCGATGCGGGTGATGGCGGCAGCAAAATGTGAGCATCACCATCGATGTCTTCTATACGAAGGGCTGGTCATGTCTGTTTTTGAGTATGCGATGGCAATCCTGACTCTCAGCCGTAAGCAGATAGAAAGGATGGAAAGGATACAGAATGAAGCTATGCGCATTATTCCTGGATGTACAAGAGATACAGAATGTAGGGCGATGCGCTACCTTCTTGATTTTCCAACCATTGAAGACAGAATATAAGTCTGCAGAGCTCGCGCCTACCTCAGAGTTAACGTAAACAAACAACATCCACTGCATAGTGAAATTATGAAGGTGAAGGGCAGCAGGTTAAAAAGAGGACGATCGTGGATGGGTCAAGCTGAAGACATTCTTCAACAGGTGTGTTCACTTGAGGACTTAGAACCTGGCGAGGAGTGAGTACAAGTGCCAACAGATTTCTGCACATCCTTTCCAGTTTGCATCCAACTAGACAGAAAATGCAGACAGGAAAACCCGGCAGCTGTGGAGACGGAAGTACAAGCGTTGATTTTCGAGAATTCGCTAGACGGTGATGCTGTCATTTACATAGATGGGTCGGTCGTCCGACATGTGAGAAGCTCATGGGCCTTTACGGCTCAAGCCGGAGGGAGAATTGTGAAGGAGGACTCTGGTGCTTTTGCTGAGACCATAAGTATCCTGACTATGGAAGTCATGGCAGTTAAGTAAAGCAATAACATGGCGCGAGACACAGACATTCACTACACTAGGGCATGTTTCCTTAGCGACTCAATGAACATGCTCCAGAGGATAGAGATGGGGGGGGGGGGGGTCCGAAGAGAATGGTTGCTGTCTCTGGAGCGGTCTCGGCTGGCAAAGATTAGTTTCATCTTCGTGCCAGGGCATGCGGGAGTACAAGGGAATGAGCGGGCTGACAAACTCGCGGGTAACGCTACTGTGGAAGGCGGACGAGCCATGGACCAGGCTGACATTCTGAATGCTCTACGAGAAGTAAGACTTTTGCGAGAACCAAGTGATGACTGTGAATCTACAACCATGGCCATACTGCGAAAACAGACAATTAAAAGAGGGTGGCCAAACAAGAACACTACGCAGGAAGCCAAAGAAGACTGATAAACCAACACAGAACTGGTGTCGTTAGCCGCTACACGCTGCGGGATTTGCTGAGGAGGGGATCCGAGCACTTATGGACTGAATGGTTCGATGTGCAATGAGTATGATCTGTCGACTAATGTCGTGTATCCGTTTAAAGTGTCGTTCCTGGAGGGAGAGGAATCAACACCCACATTATATTTTAACCCCTTATCATTATCCTGGAGAAACCCCTAGAATCCGTCTACAAAACTACGTCAGTTTATGGACACCTCTTTCTCTCTCTCTATCACTGCTGTATCATGCCCCCTCTCATTCTTCCCCAACGCAACATACTCAACAACTATAGCTTATAAAAATTAATCACAATTAATTTATTAAAAGAAAAGTGTAATTTATGTGAGAAGCGTATGCGAAGAATGTGTGACGTGTTCTATAATGTGTGTAGAATCGGACCCTCAGATCAATAGCACAGTCAGTTCATCATTGCAAGGACACACCACAGCACGTTAGGTCAGCACAAGACAACCTCACCGAGTGATGTATCTCTCCTGCCAGACACTGACTTTCTTCTGTAGCTACCTGGTAATCCATCGACATGATCCTTCGAAATAGATACAGTTTATTTTTTACTACTGATCATGGACCGGTTGCACACTGCACATTATAAGTCCCTATAGTTCTTAAAATGTACAAATCTTTGTACTGTGAAATTAAGTATCACTGTTGTTGGAAATAGACTTGATCCTATCTATTGTCTATAGTGTCTAAATTACAATGGTCCTTGTGATATTTCCCTGGAATCTACCACACCATGTGAATGTTACATTTAAAGTTCTCGTGTAGTTACTAATGTTCGTATGACGTGTGGTGTCTCAACAAACATCACCCATCCTAGGTGAACCTTAACACACTGGAATCGTTAAATGGTTTCGCTCATCTGAGCCCTGTTCCGGTGGACCCTCCTGATCATGGGCCCAGCCCAAACTTTATTGAACAACTTTCTTCTTTGACGTTATTCATTTTCCGTAAGAAAAAAATTTACTGTTCAACTGGTGTTCTTCCCAATCGTAGTAAACTTTCTTCAAAACTCGTGTAGAGCTTCTTCATAACTGGCAGGGAACCTTATGCAACACCGCATCACTCCTGGATGGCATCTACAACTTGCCATAAAGACATATGTTATTTAATGTTAATTAAATCTAACACAGTAGATGCTCTCCGAATTCCTAACAGCGGTACAGAAACACGTCAGCTCTAGACAACTTTCTGATCTACACTAACTGTAAACAAGTCATGTTTTTGTCTAAGAGCCTTGGAGTGTTCTAGTGAAGTTCTTTGATGTCAACACATCAGATGGTTCCAGGGGCAGACTATCCATTTCAGAATAAGTTCTTATCTCCCCTTGGTTTAATCAATGCAAAAGTGGTCCCCCTTGTTACAAAAGCCAAAACAAGGTAGCGAGTTCCTGCATTTTCCCAGTCGAGTCACAATAACAAGCCTACAATTTTATGTCTTGTGGGGATTTTCAAAGACGACTGTATTGATTGATCTCACCGACTCCCCGTAGTAAACAACTTGTAGCTGAGAATCAAACTGTCTTTGGTATTTTTTTTTCATCTTATCGCCAATTTACAGTGCGTTCGTGACAACTAACTAACTAACTAACTAACTAACTAACTAACTAACTGACAATTTTAATTCACCCACTTCGAGAACTATGATACCTAGCTAAAACAGTCATTCTCGTGAACAATGCAAGTTGATCAAAACAGTAAACAATGTCTGTGAGAAAGACACAGTGAAGATCAACATTTCTCTGAAGTTTACAAAAAAGAATAGTGTCCACAGACAATACCACATGCGAACCAAAATAACAATTAACGATGAAGAAGTTGTAAGCGCCAACAACTATGAACATTTGACTCTATAGTTAACAACAATGGAAATTTAAATAAAAAAATAACTCAGAAGATGACGGGTTTAACCGTACATATTCAGAGGTTAAACAATATCACCAGCCTATTCGCGACCACGGGATGTCGTCATCCACCTGGTTGGCTCTGTACTAAGAGGTGAAAATAGTGCCTGGTATTTTATTGCGAAGGTCGGTACGCGATGTCTGATGTAGGAGAGCATGGAATATGATACCACAACATCTAGTATGAGAATGGAGGTAGAGGCGGTTACAGAGACATGTTGCTGGCTGGAGGACAAACAGTACATGCATGTCGTTATTGTATCGTACTCATAAAGTATGATGAGAAAGGTGACGACAGGCATGCTTTGGAAAGAGTGGCGGGCTGCAATTCAACAATCAATAGAGAGCATCTCTTAGCCCTCCCCCCACCCCACCCTCTCACCCCGCACAAATGCTGGTGTGGTGGGAAAGAAGTAGGCAGCCAGATTGGCTGGTTATGCACCGCTCGGTGGGATATTGGTGCATGAGAGGACAGACGCGGTCGTGGCCCTTTGGAATCGTGTGTATAGTGCAGAGGCACAGATAGATCATCACGGCTTGGAGAGAATTGTGCTACAGGAAGTGACCAGGGGATCTGGCCGACAATAGTTAAAGACACCGAGGAATTACCAGATAACACATAATCAGACGGCTACTGCTACCATTAGTATTGGGACTCTTCGCTGGTTTTTGACGACGAGGATGTTTTACGTATGGAAATGTCCTGCGTGTTGTTATGCAGGTTCTTGACTCAACTGAAATCAAGAGTCTATGACATAAGTCTAGCAAAAACATAAACACATTCTGTGAAACTCGCATCTTTCATACTGCAACAGTATCATCCTCACGTTGTATGCCGATAAGCGCTTACAGGCTCACATGTAAGACTACTGTGAAAGTCGGGCAAGCCAAGGACCAGGTTAATATACTGAATGCTCTACGAGAAGTACCACGTTTTCGAGAACAAGGTGATGATTGCGAATCTACATCCATGGTCAGACAGCGAGAACAGCAAGTTAACAGAAGTGTTCAGGAATCCAACGAAGATGAATAAACCAATATAGATCTGGTGTCGTTAGCCGCTACACGCTGTGTGATTTACTGAGGAGGGATCCGAG